>CM034004.1:13405869-13571484 GCA_019603395.1 Cyrtorhinus lividipennis
GTCGCCTACTTCCCACCTAACCTTTTAAATAAGAGTAACCATATATAGCTGTTGTAGGGTCAGTATCGTTGGCAGCCCCCCTCGTCAGCCATTCACTTCGCCCCTCTATCTTCCTTGACAATTTCAGATCAATTCCAGTATTTTGACCTCCAAATTCAGACACTTTCCAGCAACTCCCGCAACTCGTATGGAGGAATTTAGGATGTTTAAGTTGTTTATGGGTCGTTTCTGTATTTGCAGTTCCAAAATATTGTCCAAAGACTCCAATTTCACGGGTTTTCTCATTCAAATGTCTCATATCTCATAAGTTCAAAGTTGATGACATTTTTTTTGTATTCAAAATTTGACTATGGAAAGGGGTAGGGGTTGGGGCTGACAATACAGTTAAAGCTTAGGTGATTCATGGGAAGCGCTTCCCTTGACCGGCTTGGTGGGCAGGCCATCAGGAGCCCACACTGGTCTGGGGTGGAAGGTCTGTATCAACGAGACTCAAAGGATCTTGTGAAAGTCACATCCCATGTTTGGTGAGGCCGCGAAGTTCTACAACCATATACGGGCGTATCCCTCATAGGCAGGTCCAAGGCCCGCGACGCCCGCCCTTGATCCAGCGTCTGGTCTTTTCGCATTAAAAACGGGAATAATATTATTTTATTTTCGACCTCACGATTTCTGCAATACTCGAGACGTGAAAAGAAATCCGGTTCGGATTCTATTTTTCGGTGTCGCAAGAAGCGACTTGTCAAGACCAGAGAAGGAAAACGGTTTTGAAACAATTCGTGCGAGTGCTTCTTTCTTATAAGGAACAGAATAGGTCATGTCAACGTCGCTACTCAATGAATTAAATAATACGAGAATCATTCAGCGAAATTACAGTCAACAAGTCCTTGTGAAGTTTCACTTTACTTCAGAATAAGGCTGTTTCACACAATGGCCAGAATGTCGAGGGAGTAACATACGTTTTGGACCTGTACGATGTCACAAGATTTCTATGAGGTTAGCTGAGATGGGGTTTCAAGGATCCGAAGGGATTCCTGCTTTACTGAAGGGCTACCGAAGGGCCAAGAGCATCTTCTCTGAGCTGTCTAACTAGTTAAGACATTTGGGTGTTCCCAAACCGTCTTTTGGCCATACCAGGCATGAAAACACCTTCTACACCTCTGATCAACGTCAGGGCTCTTTTAAGCCCTAAATGGGGGGGGGGGGTCCCCTCAGCATTTTATATCCCAACTAGTACATACAAAAAATGTTCTCTGCATTATTTATTAACCCACAGTAGGTTCAAACGTGTTCAAAGGAAATTATTAACCAGAGTGGGAAGTTTCTGCTTGGAGTCTGGCCACCAGAGTGTACTGAAATAGACGAACGAATATCAGAGACCGACTCATCTTTCGGTTAACCCAGAAACAATCTATTTATACGATGTCATGATCCGGTAATAACCTTCTTTCACCGTGAAAACGAAGACACAACGAGTATATCCTTCTTTGAAATCAGACAAACTTCAATACTAACAGCAACACTTTCATAAGTACTGTGAGTTCCTCTATAGGTTAGGGTTGAATGGCAATCTATGCTCAAACCATACTCGGCTCGGTCAAGTTTGTTTGCGTAAATCGCCCACAAAAGGTTAATGTCACCGCTGCCATCATTATTAGACAATGTATCATTTCTATAAGATAATTTATCGTAAAATTCATCAACCTTACTGCGAATGCTCTCCTCCCAATTCTTATGGCTTTCTATAATCGCCCATTTGGCTGAAAAAAACATAAACATAACGCCTTGTTGCTTAAGGCGGCATCTGTTTTCCCGTTCGTTTGTATAATCATCTGCTTTGGGCAGCCATTGGTAAACAAACAAATTTAAAGCTCAACGCAGGTGGATGTGGCAGCAAGCGAGAAAAAAGCAATGACGCCGTTGGTGGATGGTCAAAACAACAGTTCCCTTTTAAGGTCCTGAAACCGCGCATCTGGGAGCCCTCAAGAGTTGACCATCCGCTGAGTAATTGAAATATCTCAAGAGGTTTCACGAGCCACGCGAGTGATCGAAAAAGTTTTGAGAGCTGTCTCTGAGAACTGCGTTTCTTGTCTATTAATCTAAATGGAAGAAATACCCATCAAATTGTAACTAAAACATGGATTTCTGCTCTTAGAAAATATTGTATTACGTTCTCATGCAATCAAGTTGTTTATGCATTGAGGAACAAAAAATTTATCGGAAAATCCTCAAACAATTGAATCACATTGTGGACTCCCCTAATCTTACGCATATACCAGTATCGATCAAACTCTGACATAATACCCATTTACTTCTTATTTCCCTCACATGTTGAGATTGTTCGTAATTTCATGCCGTATCAACTCCTCGAGGGAACGTGACTCTTTAGATCTCAGCTTCGCAGCCTATCACTTTCCCCTTTACAAGTATCTATGACCCACGCGACGTCTGATTCGTGTATTCAACTCGACGCTTATGTCCTGCGTCGTTAATTTTCTGAAGAATAGGGGGGAAATTGCCGTCGAAAACGCTCAATCTTCGCCATTTTTGCCACAGGTGAAATCGGGGCCGATGAACGTGCAGTGAAAACCCTTGGTTCCGTACGAAAGTTCTTTCATCATTTTATCAAAATTGCCACAAAGGGTTAGTTATTGGCACACGTAACATATTGCATGAATTTATAATGTGGCCGTTCGACTTAGAAATCAACAGCTCAACAGTGGATTTGAGCACTGCAAAGGAGGATTCAGCAAGCGAATCGAAGAGCGATTCCCCACCAATAAAGAAAACCTGATAGGGTACCTCCTATTGACATAATGTAATACGCGAAATCTGCGATTCACTAGCAAACATTTTAATGTTTTTATGGTTTAGCCAAATTAGAGCTGGTCTGACGCATTGAGCGTCTCATCGCAGTCTTCAACTAATCTTGAATGATGAGCTGACGAGACATCGTGCTCCATTTAATAGTCTAGCGAATTGCCATCTGATTTACATCGACAAATTACAATAGGGCGGATTTCAGGGTCGGGCCGCCGATCAAACCGGAATTTCCGTTCATCCAGAACAGAGGAACGGCCTTCGTTTTCGTCTTACGACCTACAGCACCTTCCGCAGAGCCCCAGTGCTCGGTCCTAGCCGGCTTGAGGATACCAGTTTTCGCTCATCGGGTCAAGTGATCTGGGCTGAGAGAGCTGTAGAGTTGACTTGTTTACTCCTCAGGGAAAGTCGTCAGAGGCGAGAAGTACAAACTGGATTGAAATCCTACAAATTCCATTCGCAGGGTTTCAAATCCTCGATTGATGAAACGTAAAAGGAGACTGATAAGTAAGACGAGTAGAACGTAGACCATGCCTAGTTGAAAAATCTTTGACGATATACCTACCTATATGAAAGAAATAGGGGTAAGACAAAATAACGTTGCATTAATTTATATGAATTAATTTAACATGAGCATTTTTGCGAATCTTCGGACGGACAACTTATCGTTGGTCACCGTTTTCCTTGGCTCATTCTCTGAAGGATCACTGAACTCATTACCACCGAGCGTGAAAATGGCAATTTCTATAAAAGTTGAGCGACTCTGCTGATGAGGAAGACACAACAAAGAACTCGGTAATTATTTCATAGAATTCATCAGACCCGTGGAAAATAACTCGTCGCGGTTGAAATTAAATTGAATGTAATTACTCGAAACTTGATGGCATCCTGATGTCTTGAGTCATTCAAACCAACGCATAGAAGTATACTTCTTACAGCTGAACCGTAGACCGATCAGTTTAAACTGGGAACACCATCTAAATTTTAAATGCGAAAATTGTTCCTAACTGGAACGTCGTAAATTTTTTCAAAGAGTTCGCTCTTGAATTTTTCCATCGTTTTTGTTTAGACCTTGATGAGGCTAGTGCCAAAATATTGTGCACTCAACGAAGGTCAACTGACTCAGGATTGGGGGTCGCGAATTCCTCACCGGCGGAGAAAATTGTATCGTTCACGTAAATACAAGTTCGTTGAGTCACGCATGCGACTTACTGGAGAAAGCCAGTCGAGAAAATGAATTAGCTCGGTCAAATTCTTGAACCTATGCGAGACTGGCTTGCGTCGAAAGGCTGTAGGGATGAACTATCGAAGAGGCAGGAGTCCAAAAATAAAATGCGGAGGATAGAGTTTCAGTGACGTAGCGGGTATGAGAAGATCGAGCAAGATCTTGTTTATAATTTTCATCCTACAGTCATACAACATTGACTAATTTTTTAAAGCTTTTGCAGAAGAACCACTTTTGCCTAAAAATTTTAACTGGAGAATTAAATTTTTAATTAGTTGAATTATCACTTCGGGATTGCTCCGTTCAGCAGCTCATCTATTTGTCAATGAATAAACCACTCAATTGAATGTGAGATTGTATTATTTTAGTTTATATCTTGCATGGAGGAGGCTGCAACTGATTGAATGCTCAAGAGACCTGCATTATTTATCACAGTTTATAACCATAACCACGTACCACCACTTGAAAATGTAGCAGAGATGGAAATGGATGAGCGTTCTGTATCAATCATTTCATTCTGATGGCCTCGCTTCATCTCTTCCAAAAGAAAATGTCTACCGTAATCATTTACAGTAATAATTCATTTCTCACGGCGCCAATTTTGATTCATTTCGACGTTCCAGGAATTAGTAACCATCGCGTATTTAAATAAAACAACTGACAGAAAAGCTTTCTCATTCAAGTGCACCGTTGGAAACCCAAGATATTTCCCGCGATCCACTCAACAGGTTTGCGGGACTCGACGGAGAAATGGGAAAAAACGACCAGGAAATCGGTTGGTTTCCTGCCCAAATCGGTAGCGAATCACTGAACCTCACCATTGTTTGGAGGAGAAGACAACAAGATGAATGAGAAGCAACTCAATCAAGTCAACAATTGGAGTTCATTGGACGGAAAACCTCTCTAAAATGCGACAAACTGAGAGATGCAAGCATTCACGCAATAATCAAGATTTTGGACAAGGTATTTCCTGATGAACTTGCCATAGATTCTTGTCCACAAGTCGACTGTTTGTAAAGGAAATCTTGAGGGTTGTTATTACTTGTAGCTAACTCTCAAGTACTACTGTATTTTATTCTGAACATTTCAAACAGTTTTTGAAATAACTCTCAACTCTGTTGAGAGTGTTTATCAGAAAACCCAAGAGCACAAGATGTCAGTCTCACAAAATTAGGCTGGTAAATGAGTCAACTTCAGTCACGCTTCCTTCCACAGTAAGAAACGTAGAACAGCATGTTTCATTATGAAATTTCGTTCAACGTGTTTCATGACAGTAGTAGCACTATTGTAGATTCTGTCCATTTTACAGCCGACCAGTCATTCACTGGCACTTACACGAGACCATGTACCAAAAATGTTCTTGGCTCACAAATAAAATCTCCCGCCATAAAACCCCAAAACTACAACTGGAAAAATGTGCGAAAAAAAAAAAAATCCATTTCGAACATGACGAAGCTTGAAGCCTTTCCAAGTTATTTTTACACTCGCACTCCACACCCAACCTTCCTACTCTAAATCAGGTTATTATTAGCGAGACATGTATTATATTCAAATATCAATTTATTTCAAGTTGAAGACAGAAACACGAAGAAAACTTCTCAGCATTGGGATATCCAGAAAAGATTGCTGAGGTAAAATATTGAAACGATTGGTATGTTCGTACATCCAAGGTTTATATGTAATCTAATACTGTTGGCTCAGGAACAATTTATTGGAGCTGAGTACTTTCATATGTTTGGAGAAATGTGAGGATTTTACCAACTTATTAAGTTGTTTTTAGAGAAAAACAATTATGGAAAATAAGGGGGTAAATTAGTAGTGAAACTTGATATCAGGGGATCATGTATTCAAATTTGAATCTTCAAATAATTTTAACCATTTGATGAGAGAATACATAGATGATGAATAAATCTTAATTAATTTTAAATTCAGCCTCAATTCAAAAAATGAGTCGTTTCTTACCGTACAGAGAAGGAAATTTAGTTGTTAAAAATAGGTTTTCACACGCGAAGTGTTTGCTACGAGAGCCGATAGCGGACTAAAGCTCGCCAGGGAGCCAAGAGCCGGGAGGGAAGAGCAGGACGAGGAGAGTGGAGGGGTCTCACCCTTGAGAGCGGGAAGCCGAAAATACATGCGAAGGAACTCCTGGGGTCGAGCTGGAGGCTTCTGTCTGGAAAATATGCCACGTTGGGGTTGGGAGGCTGCAGAAGGCGGTAAGACGTGAAGGCTTCAGGACGTCAGTGGATCAGGCCAGATGGAACCTCCATGTGGAGTGTAGCGCCCATAGTTTCAAACCAGAAATGGCAGGAACCAAAGTCCAGAGTAAACAGATACAAATGAGGATAAGGGTCTGAGTTTCCCAGAAATCAGATGAAAGAGCTCAATGTAGATATTACGACGCATTCACTATCCAGATCACATAATCTATCAACTACTACTGCAAAATCTCTATCTGTGAGCGTGCCATGACCTAAAGAGTCGTGAGCAGCTTAAACAGGATTTAAACTATTGTTCCCATTAAATAATCTGTGCACTCTCCATTGCATTATTGGCTTAATTTCAACTCCCTTTTCAAAACGCAAATTCGCGGGGAATTACCGGTTATCCAAAATAAAACCGCCGAAGCTGTATGTCCAGAGTAACATTTTTTTCGGGCTCCTGGAGTTCAATGGAGGAACCCCAATCAAGGGATGGTTCCAAGCACCTAACCGATTGTTCGTTGAGGGAGGGGGATAAGACCCTGGGAGCTACAGGAAAAAGGGTGAGGAGTTAATTTTCGGATGTAGTAATTCTTGGAACTCTTATTCCCTAATCTCGTACAAAACCCGCTTGCAATACAGTAACATTGGATATTCAGAAGAAGCTGAAACTTCCTGACTACCTGGTGCTATTGTTCGAATAGTAGAGCTACTCTGATTCACCTGATCATATACCATTAGAGATAGTGAGCTCCCCACATAACCGTTATAACTTTCTGATAAAAAAAAGCAGGCAAGTAGATACAAAAAATCCGTGTTGAAGGAAGTGACATTACTTCTCGAGATAAGGACCAGCGCCGAAGAAGTTCCACTTAAGTAGGTCCACCGTAAAGACAATAAAAGAGCGGAGGAGGATGGAAATCAATCCGGCACGGGAGCGTTGGCCCACGGACTAACACCTCGGGACAAACTCCAGATTCAGGCATTGAGAGGGGAGGTTTTGAGGGCTCCGAGGCGACCCACAGTTTTCCTGTTTGCGGCAGGAATCGCCCACTGAGAAAAGACTCGAATCCTGTCGCCGTCTTGTGAAAAATGATACACAGATCGTATTATCCTCGGATCTCGTTAGGTGAGTACGTGCACGAGCGTCAGCAATAAAAAGAAATCGCCCACTTTCCGTCAGGAGCTGACTAATCTCGAACAGATTTTTCGAAAAATTAGCAAATCAATTTGAGACGCCAAAGGGCCTTCACAACTGGAAAAGAAGTGATCCCTAGTCAATAAATCGAGCTAACAAGCGATTTTGCGGAAAAATACGGTCTGACCAAAGCAGTTTCAGGCATCACAAAAACCTAATTTTCCATTCAGGTAGGAGATTCTAGTCAAGGTCTACCCAAAAAATAAACGCAACCATGGAACGTTTCAAGTATCATGGCGACTGATAAGATTTCCGGGCAAGTGTTGCCACTTTTACTTCATTTATTCCAGTTAAAAGTAAGTTATCACCCCAACTACCTTTAAAGTCTGTAAATTCTTTCACAATGTAGTCATTTTCTGGCGAGCTTGATGACCTTTAATCGATTCATAGTTCGACATATGACATACGTCCTCAAAAAGCTTGAGCCATCTTCGGGCCGACCAGGGACCAGCGAGAATTCGGGCACAACCCAGACGGCCTTTATAGTCTGCTTGAGTTGAAACGTTTCTGATCAACTGAAAAGCCTTTAGAAAAAGTATCACAGCAAACGTATTTTCGGACTTGGAATCTCCAAAATTTGAAATTTCTTTGTTTTTACATTGTCTACTAGAAATTCTCACCAAAATCCTGAGTATAGAGCATATAAATTGTTCAATGGAATTATTGCTCAATAATTTTCGTCATTTTCAAAAACGGAATTCTCACTAGAGAATTCATGAGCTTGACGCTCTCTAAATATAAACGGTCCAATATTAGAACGCCCGCGGGCCCTGCTCATTTGCGAGGCCTCTGCCCTGCTTGTGACGGTGAAAAAATGACAAAACCCGTCTTTGGAGACCCCCAAACCAGAGGAATGGCTTACCGGCACCATGAGTTATTTCACAGCGTCACCCGAATACATCGAAGCCTGTGGTAATCAAAATTGAGATCATTTCGATGTACATAGGTTCAGATTAGAGTTGGGTTCTTTTTCAGAAAAATGTCCACGAAATAATTCACTGGTACTTCACGTACAGACCAGTAAAGCCACATGCAGTGAGGTTATTCGAAACTAGGCGTTTGATTCAATCGCTAAGCCGATACCGAGGCCCATTACGAAAGTATGCGATACAGAAAAGGAGAGCAACCGTGTACGGGAGAAATGACTCAACGCTGACACCTAGGAGCTCTCCTATGATAACCTGAACCAAATCCAGCTGGCTAAAAACAAGGTTAGATCATTCGTAAGAAAAGAGAGATTTCTCAAGACATATTTCCTCGAGATCAGTTTCATCTGAATCTTCACGCCTCATGTCTCGCCTAATGTGCGCCTCATCAGGCAGAAAGGATTTACCAGAAGTATGAGGAAAATCAGCGTTACGTCCAAAATTAGTTTACGACCAGAATAATGTTGAATGTAAAGGGATCAAAGAATGAAATTGAGAAGGGAGAAGTCCAGGATCCGAGCAGTAACAGCCACCCATCTCCCATGAATAACATTAAGCTGCAATAAATTGCAGGTAAGTGTCAAATCAGCTTCGTCTGAAATCCCTTCAACTGACTAGCGATTAACTGGTAACCTAACCTAAATCAAACTGCATTTAGGGCACACGTCACGGCGGCCTTATCATGGTCAGAACACCTAGTCTCGAGATAAAAAAAGAAATACGTGACCATTTACGGGATGAATGCCTAAAACTGAGAGACGGTTCACGGGGGCGGTGAGTCAGCGAAACCGGTTGCCTCGGTGATGAAGGGCACCGGCTCTATCTTTCTAAAATCGGTTTTGAAAGTACGGAAACTTTAAGACTCCAAAGCAGAGGACAAACTTGAAGATTTCCTCTATGTTTACGATTTTAATGTTAATATTTAATATTTAATAATAATTTAATATTCAATTTTTAGAATTGATAACCACGGCGCGTATTATCATTAGGTATGTGATTATAGAGACTTCTGTTCATTTTGACTGAACTCGTATCAGCGATTAGTTTTCTGATAAAGAGATGTCCACAACCAAAAATTAAATAAAATGTATAGGGACCTGTTAGGAACAAGTCAGAATCGTCAACATTCTGTAGTGCTGGAACTAAAAATGAGAGTTAGGTAGCATGACCGAGTGTAAGACTACGTGTCCTTAGATTGAGGACTAAATTGCAAATTCCCTCTCTTTTCGTTTTTGCTCATTTAAAATACAATTTCTTGGTTACAAAGCTGATTTTTTAGGGACCAAAAAAAAACCAAATGGACTATTTATCAACATTTAAATCAAATAAAATTTACTTAATTAAATTATAATTTTGTATCGTTATATCCACGTAAAATTACAATTGTAGTTTGGTGTCGAAGAAAATATTCAAAATTTAATTTACGTTGTTATGAACGAATTTGTGGTTCCTTTCATTAATAAAAGAAATACCTACCTACCTTACTACGTTGCTCAATAATACATCTGCCAAGAAAAAGCTACAGAGGCGATAAGAGCTCAGCTCTACAGAAAACGTCAGAACATAGAGTAATCAAAACAAATGTGCGACTTTTCTGTGTCGGACTCAAATAATGATGATTCGGAGGCGACTTGAGAGAACCCATCACCACCCAAAATCAAATTTTCATCGTTCTCTCTTAAAACCGGGTAATCGTGACATTTGTGGTACCACCATAGCGGGGGTGATACAAAAGAAAGACAAGTGACTCATCAGAGGCAGATAGATCTTGAGTCCTTGACTGAGTTGGAAACAAGTGTCCCCGTTCGAACGGCCTGATCGCAACTCTGTACCATCTGTCTTTGAGTACGTACCTTATGCTCCACACTCCTTGAGATCGACGGGTGCGAGCACATATTAATAAGGCAGAATAAATCCGTACAAGGGCGAGCAGCAGTCAGGTGGTTGAATACTGCATTTATTGAAATTTTCTTCACCAACAGAATTCAGCTTTTCAGGTCGACTATACCTATTCTTCGTCCTATTTAATTCGCTTCACAGTCAACATTAAATTTTGAATAGCACCGGCAGATTTATTTCATAACTGTGCTATACCTACGACTTCAACATACATAACTTCCATATATTTCAGTTTTGAGCTCCCTTTTTATCAGTACAATGCCGAGAAAGATATGTATGTACTCAAGTATATTGCACCTGACTTAACGATTGATTACGAATATATCTGCGTCTATTCATAGATACTTTCTCAAGTTAGTAAGGCACTGACCTGAGTGTTTCTATTCGCTGCTCTTGTTTTTTAACGTAAGACTATTTTCTCCTTTTTTTATGAGAAAAAGTCCACAATCCAAACGAGCATCCAAGGCGATTCCCCTTTCGTACAATCTGTTCGGTTACGATAAGCAAACTAATTATCACGAGCTCTGTCACTCGAGCGGAAACAGCAATTCGTTTGGTTGGAAGAATATGTAATATACTCACCTAACGAGAAATCCACCGTAGTTTCTTTAATCTAAAGTCGAATTCCTTCGTTTTGAAGGACGGTCGTCGAAAATGGGAACCCATTGAACACCAAGCTCGAAATTTTGGCTACCTGCTAATCCGAGACTAGCTAACACGTTCAATCTCTGTAAAAGTATATCTGAACTGTGAATAAAGAAGAAAGAGAAAGTTATTATTAGTTATTACTTATTCTCCCTAAAAAGAAAAGGGGTTTAGAATATAAGCACGTATGGGAAAAACAATGGTGTGAGGAGTGTTCAGGATTCATTCGTCCAACATTTAGTTGAAAATAAGTATACCAAACCCGCCAAGATGCTGACAAATCTCGAAAACCCTCATTCAAAATAGGTTGATAGTTACCCATTCTTGTCTATACCCGCCTCCGGTGGCACCAATCGATCCGGAACCCATCTTAATGGCTTCATCGTCCAATACCCATATCCTGGAGAAGATGTTTTGAACCTCAATTTTCTGGAACTAGTCGTGTGGGGTATCGTTTTCCACTAAATTTTGGAGGCTGAATCGATTGGAATGGGACTTGAACTGTTTGGCGCCCACCGGAGGTGTGTATGGCCCAAAATAGGTACACACTTACCTATGAGTTCTGGACACCCACTGTTTTCTAGGTACTCTTGCGCATGGAATGATAAACCATTGTGTACTCTGACTGTCAAATTTTGTGGCCAATCGGAGAGGTTGACCTCTGGCATGAAAACATAGGTAGATTGTTCAAGGAATGATAATACAAAAGGAAAATCAGCTCCATCCTACCATGTGGGCGTTTCGATGATCATGTTTGAAGCTCCTTTTCCACGTCCGCTTTTGTCTTTCAACTCAATTTTTTCCTGGAAAAAGATTAGTAAATGATATACAGACAATATGGAGAGTAAAACGTACTAATTTGACGCGACGAATCAGCAAAAAACGCGTTAAACATATTCAACACATGTCCTGTTGCTGGCTTCATAGCATTGGTTAGGGTATTGCTAAGCGGAACCGGAATGAACTCTGAACTACGCGATTCTCTCCAACCGGCGGGTTGTTGTATGTTTGTGTACATTTTAGCTGGTCTGTTTTGATGAACATACAACTCCCTTCAACCTTTCGACAGAGGGAGAATCAGTCATCAGAGTGACGAAGATGGAATGTTTTTCCAGTAACTCATCCCATAAAAATTATTCAATGTTATTATCGGTTCCTGTATCTTTCCAAAATGATCTCAAACAAAATTTTGTAGAGTAACTCATCAGTAGCCTAGGGGGAATTTCTAGAGTGGGCTATGGAGTGGCTGTGTGCTGAATGGAAACATGAAACACAATTATGTCACCTTTCTTTAAAAATTCATTCCAAGGTCTCAAACCAATGATTAAATACTGGGTAATTTGATATTAAAGCGTCCATTCCTGTCAAAGCTCAACGAAAGAATGGTTGTATTAACAAGAATGACGTG
The DNA here is from genome assembly GCA_019603395.1 of Cyrtorhinus lividipennis. Classification (NCBI taxonomy): domain Eukaryota; kingdom Metazoa; phylum Arthropoda; class Insecta; order Hemiptera; family Miridae; genus Cyrtorhinus; species Cyrtorhinus lividipennis. The sequence goes on from CM034004.1 coordinate 13,418,186, forward strand.
AACAAACAAGGCGTGTACACGTCCTTACCAATTTCGACAGAACAATTTTCGAAGATTTGAGATTTCTTCGCTCTGGGTTCGGTTGACAACAAGGAGTGTGTCTCAAGAATCAGTAATCTCAGAGAGGGATTCCGTTCACACGACACCCTTCAAGCGTTATTTTTCATATCGACGTTTACTTCTTTCATATTACTTCTTCGGTCGTGTTGAGACTTTATAATTAAAAAAATTTGTTAAGCAGAATGCTCTGCTTATGAGAAATGGAGTTTTTTAAATACTAGTTCTGATGCATTTCAACCTAGTTGCTGACTAATAGCAATATGAACAGTAACGTGACTGTAAGACCTCAATATTATATTTTTTACGTTCTAATATTCTGAAAGAATTATTCCATTTATTGGTAAAAATGATATTTGTGGTGTAGAATGAATCTGGCTGAGCCTAGAAATTGTCCAGTTGAATAATGGCGGCATTTTGCACGGATCCCTCCACTCAAATCCTCCATCGCTCGAACCGGTGGCTTCAAGGAAAGGGGGCACAGAAGGAACGTCAAAAAATTGTGAAGAGTTCAAGTGAGAAAAACCCGAGTGACTCGCGGTGCGATCGGGTTCTACAAAGTGGGGAAAATCCGTGAATGTGTTCGTTCGTGTGATTCAACCTTGACTTCGTTCATTTGTCCCTACTGGGTCGCTGATTGGGGTAAAATTTTTGTTGTAAGAACTCGTTCATTCATCGAATAGTATGGCCTAGCCTCCCCTTCTCGTATTAGTGCGTTTGTTGTTTTTCGCTTGTTTTCTCCTGTTTACTTTTTTTAATTATCGTCCGAAAATTTCGTTCTACTTTGAAAAAATTCGGGGAATGGCGGAATTTATCCGGGGCGGCTGCGGAACTGGGATAATTCTGCCCAAAGAGAAACTCCACGGATCTCCAAGTACTGGAAGTGATGAGGGGCACGATCCTGGGAATCAGGACGATTTCGACCCGTTTTTGGCAGATCAAGAAGAAGTGTTACCGAATGAAACTGTTCCCAACGCGCCTCCAGAAACGCAGTGAGTAGTAAATTACTTGAAACCGTAGTTGCAATTCAATGTAAAAATAAATCCCTTCCCTTTAGAGGGCGATTCCTTGCCTGGCCAGGCCTTATTCCTTCCTTATCTTCTAATCTTTGACACCTCGCTAACTGTTGCTCTAATCTATCAAAATTTTTCCTCATCAGAGACATATTTTGGAATCATTAAGTACCTGACTTGATTGCCCTACGATCTTACCACCGCCTAAAAGTGTTGGCTGCGTCAACAGATGATTCTATAATTCCATGATAATGCGGTTATCCATAGTAGCAGGTGTCATCTCGTGTTAAGATCAAAGCGGATGTCAGTTGCGTTCGGTTATTATGTATTGTCCGCCCAGCCTTTTCTCCTAACGAATTTAGAATAGACATGCAACTTCTTCTATATAGTTTCCTCTTGTCCCAACTTCGTAAGAGATCCAGTCTTGGTTGTTAACGTTAGCTATTGACTAGATCACAGCCACAGAGTGGTTCAAGATAAGAGGCCATCAAACTGCAAATGGACGGAGATGAGTCACGCCAAAGTTGAACGAAGGAGGTCACATTATCCGTATTTACTCCTCTACTCTTGATTTCATGATTGCTATACTACGTACTCTAACTTGCGGGTTTCATTGTTACTGTCATAAATCTATTGATATAGCGGTATTTTGGTCCAAAGGAAATGACCTCTCTCTGACAAACACGGGTCCGTGACGTAATAATTCGCTGAATTGGCAACATCTACGTAGATAACTCGCAAAATCCATAACCATATTCGTACCTGCAGCTGGCGGAGGAAGTCCATTCAAAACATTCGATTCAGTAGAGACATCTGATGGAATCGCGATAGTTATCTCATCTGCTGCGTCAGCAATTAATTACTGAGCGTTCTATTAGACGTAACCTATTCCTGAAAATTCACATTTTCCAGGTGGTACCATGGCAGACTGGACCGCTACACGGCAGAGGATAGATTATGGAATACTTCGAAAATGGGGAGCTACCTCGTCAGGGAAAGCGACCGAAAACCTGGTTCATACGTTCTTTCGTACCTAGGAAAAACTGGTATCAATCATTTCAGGTAATGAACCGTAGAAGAGACTGTAGAATCGTCAGACGTACAGACTCTTTTTCTATTTTTAATTTATCATTTCTTTTTCTCTCTCAGAATAACCGCTGTTTGTGGAGATTTTTACATTGGAGGACGTCAGTTTGCTTCATTGTCTGATCTTATTGGATACTACACGAACTGTTCGGATTTGTTGAAACGAGAACGTTTGGCTCACCCTGTGCCACCTCCGGAGCCTGTCAACGACAAAAAGCGAATTGTCGCCATCCTGCCGTACACTAAAATGCCTGACACTGACGAATTAAGGTAGTTATGAAACAAATGATGAACATCCATGACGTCATGCACGTGAGAGATATTGATAATCATCTCTTCTTTCCCAGCTTCCAAAAAGGGGACATTTTTTTCGTGCACAACGACATGGGCGATGGCTGGTTGTGGGTGACGGCTCATCGGACGGGAGAACAGGGGATGATATTCCGAGATTTGGTCGAGGATCTCGACGAAAACATTGACCCAAACACAGTGTTCAATTGGTTTCATCCGAACGTCACAAAAAGCGAAGCCGTCGACATGCTTGTCAAATGTGAGTGAAAATACTGTAAACCAACACAAGGAAGATTCTATATACAAAACTGATTTTACCGTTTCTGCAAACTGTACAATTTCAATCAGTTCAAATCAGTCATTTTCGTCAACAGGTGGTCCAGGTAGTTTCCTCGTTCGGCCTAGTGACAATTCTCCTGGAGATTACTCTCTATTCTTTCATATCAACAATCAAATACAACGATTCCGCATCGAGAAAAAAGGCGTTCGGTACCTAATGGGTGGAAGAACCTTTGAGTGTTTGGACGCCGTAATAAATCGTTACAGAAAGGAGCAAATAGTCGAGGGACACACGCTGATTCAACCAGTGTGCAGAGTAAGCTTTGTATTTTTTTAACGCTTACTCCCCTGGAAAATTTTTTTGAATTTTGGAAACAATGTCATTGACGCATCTGATGAATTGTTTTTATGGAAAAAAGTCCTATGATTTTTGTCCTCATTTTTGCTCTACGTTATGACTAAAACTTCTAGGAAAGTTCCTTGAAAATTCACTGAATTCTTTCAAATCAGGCGTTTTGAATTTTGGTGTTAAGAACATGTGACTAGTAGGAACGGAGAAAGAGCTACGTCGTAGAGGGGGGGGGGGGGTAATTGCTTCTGAAAAGACTGCAGGTTTCAAAAATAAAGTTGAGAGGATAAGTACAAGTAAAAAGACAAGGCACACCCTTTTTTCCGCGTTGCAAAGTGACTAGTTATTGTTGCCTCAAAAAGTCAGGTCTTTATATTTGTTGCTCTTTAGTTTCTATTAAATTTGGATTAGTTTCGTATTCTTAATTCAAAAAGTACGTTCTCAAACGACATGGAAAAGACCCCTTCTCTCATACCGCTCCGATGTTGACCTAAATTTCTCTGGAGTTTATCACTAAATTATGGCGCGTCTAAAATGCAGAGCCCGGTGGGTTGAAAATAAATGACAGGATTGAGATTTTGTGATTCACCTGCACATTAGAAACGGATACGGATGAAGTTTATCTTTAGGCACGTGCGATATGTCTCAAAATGGGCATGCGCGTGTTCATTTCTGTCAAACACGAAAACTGCCACATGCGGCCGCGACTTCTGAATAAACTCAGTATTGTATGAGCTTTGTATTGGATTCGTCTAACAAATGGGGGGATTCTCTCTCAAAAAAACATTAAGCCTGCTTCGTCGGTGTTGTCTTCGGTCTAAGGTTCAACTTCTCTCATCATATTCTCCTTTGAATTCAATTTAGAAATTCTGAGCTTGTATCATGAATCGTTTCAGACGATGTCAGAAACTGACGGACCAGTGAAATCAAAAGAAGTGCAACACGCTGAAAAGATTTACGCCACTCTAAGGGAATGCAGAGAACAAGTTGGCCTCAAAAAGATGAAGGGTACACGTTATTAAATTCTTATAAATTAAATTTGCGTTGTATTGTCGCATGTTTTCTTTTAATGCGATGTTTTTCTTGTACAGGAATCAAAATGCAAGGTTACATGTGCAAAAAGAGTGAAAAGAACAAGAAATGGAAGTCAATGTATTTTGTGCTCATAGTCGACGGCACTGACACGCACTTGTGTTTTTATGACAACCCCAAGGTAAGCTCTCATCGCGATTTTCACAAAAATTAAACAATAGACGACCTTGCGGCTGAATTTATCCCGCGTTTGTTCATTCACCAGCGCACGAAACCCAAAGGATTGATCGATCTCAGTTGCGCCTATTTGTATCAAGTCCATGACAGCGTTTTCGAGCGCCCTCACTGTTTCCAGCTCGTTGAAAGAGCGTTGCCCTGCCTGGCGACTACAACATATCTTTCAGCTACTTCTGCCGACTCAGCGCAAGTAAGTTGTCAGTTACGTTGAGGACTCATTCAGCTCATAACTTAATCAGTTAATTCAACTATGTGATCGAAACTACATCGAAAGTTTGATCTGAATGATATACAAAGCTCCGTTAGTCATCTTAAACAGCTATTGTAAGTGTTTGTACTAGGCGTCAGACTGGAACCCCGTAACATACTTCCTATCTACTTTAATACGAATAGGATCTTTCTCGATGGCCTAGTTTGGTTGGCAGCCCTTGCAATCATGTACATGACGCAGCCCCCTACCAGCATTCCTACCCTAAAGGCCCCTGCAGAGGGGGACAGTAGTAGAGCCAAGTACTGGCGTCGCTATGGGCGGCCATCTGTACTGTCCAGACAGTATGCCCTAAACACCGGGGACAGTTATTGGCGCCAGCGACGAAAAATGTTTATAGGTGGCGTCCAGTGCTGCCAGTGTTGGGCAATCGGCGGTAGTGTTTGGTGCTGTTGCCTTCAAAATGGATGAAGGGTCGACGAATACGAAAATGCAGTAGATAAGCTGTTGATGACTGAAGTTGTTTTTGAGTAGTGCATTGTTGAGTTGAAGAATTGCAAGAGTCACTAAAAAGTAAAGAACTTGTTGGGTGAAGGGTGAGGATTGGCGTTGTGACGTACGCAGTAACCTAGGGAGCTTCTCCATGCGACGATCTTACTTGCGAATGAAGATACGCAAGAATATAAAAAAATTTGAGTTGATGAGATTAGATTCAGTATGAATTGGGGGAATTGGTTATCATAGTTGAAGGTGAACTGCGATGAGTCTTTCAAGTGACGTGATGTATCATAGTTAGGTGCATTCAAAGTGATACGGTAATGAGGAGTGCAATTCCTGCCCGTGTGAAACTGGAGATTGCTTTAAGATTTTTAGCCACTGGTGATTCATACCAATCCCTTGCAATTTTTTTTCGAGTACAACGTCCAGTGCTTCACTGGCGGCCAGTACCTTTTAAGAACAGGACATGGCCGCCAGTAGGTTACGTGACCACGGTACTGTCCGCGGAGCGGCCACTAAACTCAAACTATTTTGTCTTTACTGGCGGCCAGTAGCTACTGGTAGTGAAGCACTGGACGTTGTACTCGAAAAAAAATTGCAGTAGCTACTGGCCGTTGAAGCGTCCAGTACCCCATCACACGGAGACAGTAGAAGAACAGTTGCTGGCCGCCACTACTGGCTAGGCCTACTGGACGCCACTACTGTCCCCGTCTGCAGGGGCCTTAACCTTAAAACTGGCCAGCTTATGATTTTTAATTAACTCTTACTTGTTACTATGGGGTCGATAACATGTTGAATCCGCCTTACAGGATTGGATTGGAGCTATCAAGCCCTTGTGTGTTTCTCAACTCACAAGGTCACCTAAAGTACAACGACTACGCGAATTAAGATGCCTCACGCTTCACCTTCTTGACGCTCACAGGTGAGTCAATTCGCTATTCAATTACCGCCGAATTTTCCCTAAGAGTGACGTGACTGACATTGATAACAACTTATGTTCCAGGTTGCCGTTTAAACTCGTTCCAAATCCTTTCTGCATCATTTCGCTCAATCAAGTCAAAGTTGCTCGCACAAAAGTCAAATCTGGACCAGATCCAGTGTGGGATGAGGAATTCATGTTGGAGTGAGTATTTTTTGTAACTCTAGGTGTAGTTGATTATATTTGAAGTAACCTCTCACGATTGCCTTTGCTCTTAGTGACGTTCCATCCGACGTCCTGAGCTTCACAATAACTCTCTACAACAAAGGGAAGAGGTCCAAAGACACTGAAGTGGCTGAGGTGACGGTTGAACTCTCCAGCTTGACGAATGGCGATGAAGTAAGATTCTACGTAACGTGTTCTTGTTCTCGATTTCCATCCTCCCCAAAAAGCAATTCTACTGCTCGTTTCCAACGAAATGTACACAGTATTTATTTGGTGTTTTAAGCTGTGGTTAACTTATTAGTTTTTAACGAAAAATGAGCGAGATATGAGTGATTCTTTGAGGATCTAACCCCTATGTTCACTCATTTGGGTTAGAAATACCCCATATTTTTTCTGTATCCTATAATTATACGCGCATTTGTATTTCCAGATCGAGGACTGGTACCATTTGACGGGAATCACGCCACTGGGCGAATGGGGGGCGTTGAGGCTACGATTAAGGTACCTTCACGACTTGATCATGCCGCAAGAAGAGTATTCCCCAATGCAACAATTAATTCTCGATCCGTCGCTTGAAGTGGTCCGCGCCTTGGCAGACATATGTCATCTGGATCGTATGCCGTTAGCCAACTCGTTATTGCGCATTTTCCGGTATATTGATCACGAAATCAGCTACCATTCACCGTTGTTACGAACAAATTTGACAGCCTCATTACCGTTACAGGCATGAGAAAAAAGAAGCGGATTTGTTGAAAACTCTTAACGACGCGGAAATAGAAAAGGAAGATGAAACTTCGACGCTCTTTCGTGCTGCATCTCTGACGACAACTCTGATGGATCTTTACATGAAATCCGTCTGTCATGGATTCCTGCAGTCTGCCGTTCAGGACGTTATTTATAAACTACTCGAAGCGAAACAATCGTGTGAGGTGGGTTCATTTCTGACTCTTGATATGGTCTCTTAGCATTATATTGACGAGGAAATGACTAAGGGTATGAAAATATCATCTTTAAAATACAACCAATTAACGGTGATGCCTCCATGAGCAGCTATTTATATACATCGTTTTTTCAGGATGCCCGCGGTTGTAATTTTTTTAATTAAAATATTTCACGTAGTCAGTAATAATAATAGTAATAAATCGTCACTCTATCTGCCTAAAATTTTGTGAATGTTAACGTAAATTAACAAAAAGAACGATGTTTAAAAAAAAAAAAATAAATAGGGTTACTAATTTACCCTATCCTCTGTACCCAGCTCAACCCTACTAAAATGGAAACCCCTGACGACGCATGTGCCAACGCTGAATTCCTACTTCAAATATTGGATGAAGTCACGCTATCCATCTTCATGTCTGCCGAAGCTTGTCCCAAGTAAGTCCTCGACTGCGTGCTCGCTGTGTACATTTTCATTTATGTATAAGGAGTGACGACTGGGCGTGATGTCAAGTAGTTCACGACCTTCAAACATTATAAATTAAAATTTGCCCAAATGTGGCTGTTGTCAACACGCTTATATGTTCTAAATTTTCAATCTCATCTAAACAACTCCATTATTCACTGACTATTCCAGGACCTTGCGATACATTTGTGGCTGTCTACAAAGATCTGTCATGGGTAAATGGCCGCACGAAAGATTTGTTCGAACTCGCGTTGTTAGTGGGTTCATATTCCTTCGCCTGTTGTGTCCTGCAATTCTCAACCCAAGACAATTCAACTTGATTTCAGGTGAGCCCAAATAGTCCGTTGTGGAAAATTCACTAGTGCGATTGATCGACTTGAAGTGAACTCATACCTACTTTGCTTTTACTTTTCCAGAGCCAGCGCCTCCAATGGCTGCTAGATCTCTCATCATGGTAGCCAAATGCCTTCAAAATTTGGCCAATTTGGTGGAATTTGGAGGAAAGGAACCTTACATGGAAGTCGTCAACCCTTTCATTTTGAAAAACAAAGAGCGCATGGTTGTTTTCCTTGATCAGCTATCGGTCAGTTGCCTTCATGTCTCTATATCTAGTAATATCTCTCCACGTCTCCCAATATTGTCATACGTTGACTGTAATAATTACAATTTAAAATTTTACGTTTTCTTTCTTTCAAAATACTCAGAACGCACCAGAGAAGCCGGAGAGTGAAGGCGAACGAGGGAAAGGTGATCCTGCTCGAGATCTCGGGACATTACATCACATTTGCGTTTCGCACCTCAAAGAATTGCAGGCTCTCAGTCGAACCCAGGTGAGTCACATTATCGCACGAATTTCACTTTTTTCCGTGATCTTTTAACGTTCAGGCTCATGCACTCGCCTACCCAAAAGCCTCAAAGTGGCGCCGATTTCAATTGTGTAAATGATGCCTTTTGTTAACTTCTTGCTACGCTTACCAGAGCGATGCGAGTAACTCGGATTTTTAAATGTGGCGATCTTTTCTTTCAGGCCACGTTGAAAAAGTTGGTCACAGTGACGGAAATGTTGAGTAAACACAAGCAAAAATACCTCGAGATGATTCGGTAGTTGGAAATTGTCTAGTCGATGGATCTTCGTTGAATCATACTTCGATCGTCATGTTGACAAAAACTCGGATTATCGGACTCAGATTGGCTCCAAGGTTAAAAGACACTGTAGAACAAGCAGTATGGTTGGATGTTAACAGTTGTAGCTCTTTTTGATGGCTGTTCATGCAGGAGAATGATAACTGATAGTATCCACTCCCAAAATATCCCCTCCACTTAAAGTAATTACGTTGGGACTGGAAACAAAATACGTGCCAACTCAAAGTGAAACTCCCTAATTTATCTTTTCTTTCCTAGCACTATATTCTCGCACCAATTTATAATCGCACTATGTAGATTTTATTACGATTCATTAGCGTTTAAGCGACAAAAACGACTCAACTCTGGTTGTAAAGCCACATCCAGTTGGAAGACAGGGTACGTAATTCTGTGCGTACTTACCTGCCAATATGCGCAATATGGTGGAAGTCGACGGTTGTCCTGAGCACCAGAGGCACTCTCAGTCTTCTCATGGCCCCAACATGAGGCTGGGTTGCGCTGCTTCAGAACTGAGGCGCTAATTTTAATTTTGACGTTCTAAATCAAATTCAGAACCGGAAGGCGTTTACAGCGCTGATTAAAACCAACAATGATAAATCCCAGCAAACTGGTGTAATTTTACACTTTACCGACAGCCGGCCATCTCCAGTGGTGCCTACTTTCATAGTATTGTGATTTCCTGCTTGTCATTCGCTATTCGGCTGTCGTGATATCTCAACGACTAAACCGTGGCCAACAACTGTACAATCCTTATTAACCACGAGAGCTCCTATAATTACCTACTTTTTTTTTCAATTTGGACAAAAATATTACATCCTTAGAAAAATAGGTCTTTGGCCGGTTGATGCTACCTCGGTAGTAACATTTAACTTCTTTTGTTCGCCAATGATCATCGTTCGCAATTTTCGTCTCTTAATAAAAAACGAGAAAAGTTTTATGGTATTTTGATACGTACCATAAAGCTAAAAGAGCCTGTGATAGATTTTCTCTTAATTACGAACTTGGAATCATTTCTTTCCCCTATAGTTGCTATGTTATCTTTAACCTAATTGTAAATTCCGAAAAAAATGCATTTATCTACTTCCTAGTCAAAAGAAGAAACAAATTAGCCTAACTTGAAGATAACTGTTAGAATATAGTTTGGAAAATTTTGATATACTCCCCAATCCCCGAATTTTTTGAAGTGATTTCAAAAATCTCGTGATGCCAATTAGGATTATTTGTTGCCTAATATTTGTTTGCTGTATATTGTGTCTTTTATATATTGTCGTTCTATTGCGTACTATATGTTAGATGTAGTGTTCAAAGGAAGTCGATGAGGTCGCACAAAAACTCGTCGTCTTCTTCATTTGGGTGAAAAAAAAAAACTTGTAAGCCAAAAACAATGTTCATCGTGAAAACGAATTTGCCAATTTGTTTCTCATCTTCGTCAGACTTATAACTTCTTTTTGTAAAGCTACTTGAGTAAAGCCTATTGTTATCGTCATTTATGTGTTTTCCTTCCTTCGACACAACATGATCGTATGAATAAAACCGAACACGACCTAGGCCATTACAGGATTCTAGAAATTTCAGCAAAAATATTTTTAATTTAAAATATTAAAACATAACGCTTGTGAATCAAGTCCAAAATAATATGCTGAACGCCATCAAAACGCAAGAAAATGCCACGTACGGACTCTTCCTTTCACCAATTCGAGCGCATTTCCAGAATATTCCACGGAATCTGAAAAGAAAAAAGACGTGTATAAGGATGCTAGCGATACTTTGAAATATCAATTCATTCGAGGAAGAATACAATTTTGAGAACTCGGAAAATTAAAAAAATATATATCACAGGCAATGGGGTGAACCATCATTGGTCATTCATAGTTAGAGTGGTCTGGAAAGTATGCATTGTTAAGATTGGTTTTGAAAAGAACACACCCAGCTGGAAAGGAATGATCCACGAGCGTGGAGATGATTGTGCCTTTTGGCAATGGAGCGAGAGATGAAACTGGCCATTGCCAAGGTTGAGAAAATGGTTGTAACTATTGACAAGATTATAAATTCGAGCAAAATCAGAATGTCTGAATATAAATTTATATTTAAATGATGAATCTGAGGGTATATCCAATATAGAATAGTATAAATAGGGTATTAAGTGCAAGCCAGAGGTGTCCAAACCAAACCTCACTCATGTAGCAACCTGCTAGCTCAAATGATGAATATTGTACGAGGCCTAATAACGTGACAGAGGCATCGAAGACACTGAGTCCAAAAGGGCTGAGCGTTTTTTAAGGGATGAGCACTCACCCAGTCTTATTGCGATCAAGGACGGCTGGTATGATCGCTCGCAAGTATGCACAAGTACAAATCAAAAGTAGGACGACGGTCAGAAGGCTTTGGAAGTTGAACAGCGCCGACTGGAACAAGAATTATCCTGAATCAAAGTGTGCAAACAAAACACGATGTCCACCATAACCAAACCAATTCTGATTTTCAACGAATGAAGAGATTATAATAAGATTAATAGAAAACAGGATCTTGTGTGTATTGTTTTCAACGTAGATTGTCATGGAACAAAAGGAAAAACACTTTTTCTTTCGTAGTACATTGTAAGCTGATAACAACTCCAGAGTCCCATAGCGGGTAAAAAGTAGTAGGAGGTGAGGCACGACGGTCTTGTCTTTCATCGCAATAATTCTGAACGGTTGCAGACATACTCAACATTTTCTAATATATGAATAAATACAAAAAAGTGCAACTCACCATTTTCAACTTGTAAGAAGTTTCATACGGTCAGCGACTAAGTACAATTTTATTTCAAGGCTAATCATCAGACACCATACTCATTTGACCGAATGTTGATTATCACAAGAAAACAGTAGATTCTTCAGAGTTCAGACTTAAATGAAACAAGGATTAGTAGATCAAAGACGAAACAGAAACGACCGAGAAGCAAAACAACACAAGTATTGTGGAAAGTGGAAGTAGCCGAATAGAGGGGACTCCCTCAATGACTGAGTACGGATTTTTGAACGACGGATTCAAACATCACGGACTTTCTACGGATATTTTTGGATTCAACACTGTAGGCCAATAATCCAGCTCACTTTTTACACCATACAATGGTAAAACTAGCAAAAAATTTCACTTCACGCGTTTGGAATTCGACCTGTGAAAGAATCCGTGGCCAGTCCGCCGTCCGTGTAATCATTGAATGACCACGTGTTATATCCGTAGGAAAATCGTCGTAGAGTGAGAAATCGTCTCTCCAGCATTGCTGTGGTACAGCTATTTCAAATGCCCACAGAACAGTAGACATAGGTGATGTTTAAACAAATTAAAAATCGAATCTCTATTTCATTGGGATCTTCTATTATTATCCCCATTGTTACTGAAAATCTCAATCGCGAGTTTTAATTTCTCGCTCTCATAGTATAATTCTTTTATTAATGTTGCTGAGACTTGATGGATGTAAGTCATAGATGTTTTCCATCGATTCTTGCAATGGTATACTTTATAAATAATGTAAATGTTGAAAATTAATGGTTTTTCATTAGAATAATCAAGGGGTACAGAATTGTTTTAAATCGATGTTTCCAGGAGTTCTAGGCTTTTCAGGGACATCGCTTCAAGCCCACGATACATCGGTGCTTGCTAGTGATGCGATATCAACATCGATGTTTTCCGAAAAACATCGATGTTTTTAGCCTCGATGTTTCATAGCGATGTTTTTTCAACATCGATGTTTCTTACCAATGTTTCAATCGATGTTTCAAGTTTTAAATTCGAATATTTTTCTACTTTTTGGGTGAGTACCATGACGATTTTTTCTTTAGTTTACGTATCCCAAGGTGTCGCAGTTGCAGTAACTCGTCTAAAGAGCCACCTTCAGCTACCTGTCCCGTCACAAGTTGGCCAAGGCAATGAAAAAGTAAGCGCCTCGCAGCTCTTATCCCCCATCTTCTTTAACACAACAACAACAACAACACCGTCTAGTCGCTTGTCAATGTCAAGTGATTGTATTGTTTTCATGTGACAGTGATGATATTAATGCCAATATGCCTCCAAAAAGTGCAGTGTGGAAGTTTTTTGAGAGAATTTCGGGACTGCGTCAACATGTAAGCTGTGCCACAAATCTCTGAAGACAAGTGGAAACACTTCCAATCTATTGGGACACAAATAGTTATCCACAAACCCCAAAACGTCGATGTTCTGGAACATGTTTCTCATCGATGTTTTTATCAACATCGATGGCGGATTTTAAAAACATCGATGTTTTCTATCGATGTCGCATCACTAATGCTTGCCACCCTTGTTGCAGGTGGATGGTCAGGAGAGTATAGAACATATTCAGCTTCATTTTTGTGTTTTCAATTTTGTTGTCTCTTCCTTCAGTCGTCAAGGCGTGGCAACTCAACGATTGTAACCTTCCCTTCTAGTTTCTATTTTATGTAGGCCCTCAGCCGAGGTTGTCAAGCGATTCTACATTACAGAACCTAGTTTATCAAGTTTTCTTTGACTGTGATGAGTTGGCTGGCGTAATGTTTCTTTTCTCTAGCACTGGACTTGTGTTTTTAATATTGTATTTAGGTAGTTATTCACATCCTAGTTCTGCAAATGAAGAAATAGACGACAATGAATGGCTGTGCGCCGATGAAAATTGTGAAGGTATGTCGGAAGTAGATACCTAATCGTTAATGATGTCGTAAGGACACGTATGAGTTAATTTCGAATAGTTTATTGTTTTTGAAATTTATTTTATTTAAACCAATTCAAAATTTTTCACAATTATTTGTCAAAAACGTATATATTTTCTACGTATTTCACCGGTTGGGAAGATTTGTTAAAGTTAGGCGACATGAAAAATGTATCATTGAAATGTACCTATCCTTGAAAAACAATTGAGGTTTCCATGTCATTATTTACTTTTACGTCATGAACTAGAATCTGTAATCATATGTTTCATGCGGAGTTATGTATATTTTGACACTTATAACAATTTATTGACGAAACCACCATTTATGCTCCAATAATTGACCCTCACCGTCAATGGTTCGGTTTTCTAATATCAGACCCTACGATTAAATTTTAAAGGATGGAATGTTTGTGAATTTTGACTGTTTGAGAAGAAGAAGTGTAACATACCTACCTCGTATTGTTAGGTCCAACGTAGTTCAAAATTTGATCATTATTTTAATTAGCTGAGTCCACTCAGTTTTTTTTCTGTATCTTCTATCTGCAGTCAAAATTTTTAAAATGAGCCTATATGTCGGACGGAGGCTTTCTGAATGAAACTTAAACTCAAAGAGCTTCGTACGAATTTGATGGTATGTTTACCGTAGAAAACAGGTAAATAATCATTTAGGCCAGTGGCTTCAAGTGGACTGGCAAACATGAGAATTCGGCAGAACGAGAAATTAAACGCGACGATTTAAAAAATATAATAAAAACCTCTCAATACTATGATAATGTTTCAATTTGTAGAATAAAATAGTTTGAGTGTTTCTTAGAATTTCAAAAAAATATTTCTTACAGAAAGTTTTTTATTGACGGCTCAGGTAGGACTAGTGGGAGGGTCAACTTGAATCTACATTGTGTATTTCATTGCACACATTCAGAACTATAGAGTATACGTTCTATATGCTGCATTCTTCCAATTAAACCTTTGTTTGAAAGGGACTAAAGAACACGAATCTGATTCCTAATAGATGTAGACTCTTGTAGCTGACAATATCGATGAGCCAACGTACGTGTTATTGTTATTTTTAAATTAAATAAGGTCTTGGTGACGCAGTGAGGTGCAGTAGGTGTAGTAACATGAGTAGGAATGTAATAGAACCTGATACATCTCCCGCTAGAAATCAAGCTGTTAAGGTAGGTAGGTAATAATCTTCAAAATATTAGTGTTAATTATCTGCCGTTAGTCGTTTGTGTCACGAATCACACGACGATTGCTGTGGACGTTACTGTGCTTTTGCAATCTTCAAAAGGCTGGTGAAACTCTTTAACATTATTTGCAGGACCGATTGCTCGTGCCATCGTGGACAAACCCTACAACTTCCCTGATGACCGTCGAAAGATTGTAGTGAAGAAAGAGGAGGAAATTCTCATTTTGAAGAAGCCGAGTGACCCTAAGAAAACGCTTGTGTTTGTTAAGGTGAGCAACATGATTTATATCTTTAATTCTATTGAAATTGTGCTTCTCTACTCGTGAATGTGATTCGGCTGTTATGGTTTTCTAGTCTCTCGCAAGTGGGCTCCAAGGACTGCTCGGCACTAAGTTCTTCCGAGAAACCAAGGTTCTAGTAAAACAGCAGGATTTGATCAAATTGAAACCAGAAATCGACCCTTCGACTTCCACCACCGTTATTGATGGCACGACGATACTTAACGCGTATGACGCCGTTCTCGTCCCTAGTCGGTCCAGTGATGTTCAAGCCAGCCATACAGTTATGCAGAGCACGATGCCCCCCTCCGTTTCATCCAACAAGTCTGATACTGGTAGCGATGACTCACGTGAGCAAACGCCTGTAAACGATCCTTCTTCCACGGCGTCAATTGGTCAGTCTGGCTCACACACAGCTCCCAGTGAAAGCGACAATTTAAACATAAATTCCACACCAGCTAGCGTGGTAGTTGCCGTCAATCAAACAGTTAGTCAGCATATCTCCCAAAAACCTGATATCAATGCGCCTACGACCGAACTGCCTTCGCCATTGGACTCATCAATCAACCAGAGTCGAGGGCCCGATGTTATGAAGCCAGAAGAACGAGCGGAACAGTCTAATGACGAAGACGAAAAAGTTGATAACTCTGAAGAATCATCAGGATTGTTCAACAAAGTGCTTCAATTCGTCAGTTCCAGAAGTGGTAATGATCAGGATGAGAAGGAAGGCAACAAGGAAACAGTTCATGGCGGAGGGCAAAATCCTTCAACAGATTCAGATTACATATCGTCAACCGTTGCTGATGTCACGAGCACATCAGTTGCCAGTGACCGAGGTGAACTTGATGACCCTGAACGTATGCAAAAGACAAAAAGTGAGACTGATAGCGCTTCGGTTGAAAATCAATCCAAGACTTTAACCGACCAAACGTTGGACCTTGACGGAGCAAATAATCAAACAAGAGATAACCCTCCCTCAAATACGAGTTCTATATCTGCTTCCGAGAGAGTCCAAAAAGATCACAACGCCTCTAGAAATGTTGAGGACGTGACGGAATCCAACGAAAGTGATGTTGCGAGCGATGCAAGTTCTCAATCTGATTCTCAGCGCGAAATGCCAAATAAATTGTCATCTCCTGCTAATGTCGGCGTCAAACCCCAAGATCTTGAAGCGGCAACTGAAAAAAATTCCACCCAGAAGGAAGAAGCTTCCCCTCAGGACAGCGGCCCCTCTGAAAGTTTCGACAAGGATCAAGTAGAAGAAGTGGCCATCGAAAGTGGATCTAAAATGTCATCCACAGCTGGTCTCGTTGCAGATTCTAGGCGTCATGATTCAACGCCCAGTCAGGATTCAAAGCAAAACTCCAGACTTGAAGGTAGTAGCCAAAAGCCATCTGTAGAAGAGCAACCTGGCAAAAGTGCTACCATGGAGGAATTCATTAAAAACGTCTCTGTCGGATACAATACGTCATTACCAGCTGAAGACACCTCAAAGGAGGTTACCAGTACAGTTACTTCCTCAACCATTCAGGACTTGAAGCAAAACCGCGTACGATACTTAAATGACCAAAATCAGTTAGGTGCAGGTGTCTTTGCGAATGAAAAGGTACCTTCAAATGACTCTGTAGAATCCACTACGACATCACGAGTTGAAGACACCCCAAATGAAGATTTCACTAAATCTAAGCCTTCACCCAATCTGGATTCAGCAGAAGCAGAAAACCCTAAATCCGGCGATCTGAAGGCTCCTTTGATCGGGGAATTAGGAGGGAGCATCCCTGTGAATGAACAGCCACCTTCAAATGACTCTGTAGAATCCACCAGGACATCACGAGTTGATGACACCCCAAATGAAGATTTCACTAAATCTAAGCCTTCACCCAATCTGGATTCAGCAGAAGCAGAAAACCCTAAATCCGGCGATCTGAAGGCTCCTTTGATCGGGGAATTAGGAGGGAGCATCACTGTGAATGAACAGCCACCTTCAAATGACTCTGTAGAATCCACTACGACATCACGAGTTGAAGACACCACAAATGGACATTTCACCAAATCTAAACCTCAGGAAACCCCGACATTTAGTGATCAGATGGCTCTTTCAGATGGGAATGTAACCTGGAGCGATCCTGCAAATGAAAAGCCAGTCACAAATAATTCTGTAGAATCCATTTTGTCTCCACCAGTTGATTTATCAATTGAAAACGTCCAAGAGGAAGTTGCTAGTGTGGCAACTGCTGACGTTCATCTCCCTCGTGATGAATTCCCCGCAGCTAATGATCTTGCTGTAGAAGGAAACGAACGTTCAAGTGAGGGTGATGTCAAGGCTGAGCGCTCGACTGAACAGGCTACTCAGCCCTGGCTAGACGAAAACCAAATCCATCCAGGTCCCGATGAACATGAATCTTGGTACTCAGGCATCTTCTCAGGTCTTCAAGACATGTTCTCTGGAAGCTCGCCTGAGCTTCAAGATGTACCACCAACGGACAGTTACTCACGTTACATTCCCGAAACTACTTCAGGTGATTTTTTTTTTCATTATTAATAATAGTATTGTACCACTATATCGTACGAAAAAATCGTTCTTGTAAATAGCCAAAATTGGTTCTTTCGCAATGAAAAACCGTTAGTCTATGCCTCGGCTTTTTCTTTACCTTGCTCTATTTCCTAACCCATTTTATATTTCCAATAATCACGCTGTCTCAAATTTTGTTGCTCCGAAATCCAAACTGCCACATCCAATCACCCCAACAAAACAGGATGGACGGTTGATGGATGGATGCTTTGACATGATCTGTCCCGATGGTGGGAATGGTTGTAGCTACTTATCAGTGGCAATGTATAGTCCTATTTCGGACCATGTTCCGTTTCCAAGGGTTAAGGTTTCGCCTTTGCCATACATTCTCCTATACTGCACTTACAGTTCACCGTGTTTTGCTTTCTTTTCCTACCAACCTGATTGCTTGGATTTCTTGAAGATATTTCTGTCTTTTTGTGTTTCGGGAACATCGCTTCAAATAATAATTCATAATGTGCATTCTTACTTGTTGCAGCTGAAAATGAGGATAAGTGCTCGACTGAATCTTGCTCTTCTGATCATAAAGTGAGGAAATAGCCCTTAAAGGCGAGACAAAATTTTAACGTTAAAAGAATGAATGATAACTCTCACCTATATTTTTATTTTAATGACAAGAACGAGTCTGGAGCTGAAGGAATATTTTCTGACTACATCGATATTCTACCACCTCAAAGCACTGTATTCATGATCATCGCCGCGATTGCCGTTCTCTTTTTTTCATTGGGCCACTACTATCTCGAAGTAAGTTGTTCACTCGAAAATCGCTCGCTGTTGTTTATATTTAAAAAAAAAAAAATTAATTTCTCCCTCGTCTCTCATCGCAGAACCTACGAAGAGATGTGGAATTAGTTTCAAAGTACAACGACTTAGCTGGAAGACTATTTATTGAACAGAAGGAGAAAGAAATGTTAGCCGAACAGCTGGCCACTGCGAACGAATCGGTGAGACAAATGACAGCCAAGCTGATGTAATTGCCGTTCTATGAGCTATTTCTGTAATTTTTTGTGTGTGCATTATTTCTACAGATGACTCAAATTTCATTTGATACGAGTAAATATGACGAAGAGATTGGTGAACTCAAAACGCTGGTGCAAAAGTTTAAGGTAAGCTCCTGGTCCAGTATATTTCCTTCACAAGGTCAACAGACCCTAAATCATTCCCATTCGGTTTTTATGGAGGGGGGGGGGGGGGCTACTGACTATCAATCCTCTTCTATATGGAACAGCGATTGGTCGGATGCGACAAGACGGTCGTGCTCGTAGTATGTCATTGGTTTTACAACAGCTATGAAAGAAAAAAGGCAAAAGACTCCCGAAAACAGCTTCCCTAAAATCTATGAAAATATGGGAGTGGGCTTGGAATGTTGTTGAGGGTTATCTTTCAGAAAGGGTTTGCCGGTTAATAGATGAAACAGACCTTCCTCTCTATGACTTTAAAAACTACTTGAGGCACACTCAGAACTTCGTTAACTCTTGATTTCTCTAATTAGTTTGAGCTTTACGCTACTTCTTAATCACTCTGTACATGAAAAATCAATGCTAATTAACCATTACATTTCTTCTAGGAAGAGAAAGCCGCTTTAGAAGAACGAGAAAAAGAGACAAACCGGAAATATGTTATGGTTGACAAGAACTACAACGAACTGAGAAAGATTTTGTCGCAGAACAAACAAAAAGGAGAACGCTCTGCACTTATAGTTGACATCAAGAACCTCAAAGACAGCATTACCGCCAATAATATAGAAATCGCATCTCTGAAAGAGCAGCTCACTGAGAAGAAAGAAGAGGTTTGCTATAACTTTATTAATTTTTGTAGTGACTAGTTCAATTCGACTCACGTGGCCTTTTACGGTTGGTTTGACTTTTCAGGTGAAATCATTGAACGCCAAAATCATGGAGTATCTGGAAATGAATAAGAAATTGGAAATGAACGTCGAAAACGCTATAAGCGAGGGACATGAAACAGCTCAAAAGTATCAAGATACAATCAGCAAGCTTGAAAAGGTATTGGGGCCGCCATTTATGACCATGAACAAAATGGAGATAAATCCTCGAAATAATATCACCAATATTCACATCGACGTTAACAATTTTTTTTTGTAGAAGTTACTTACGTTAAAATGACTTGAATTTAAGAGAAGATAAAAAAATTACTGATTTAGTCGTTTACTTTCAGACCATCGAAGAAAATCTCACTGCTCGCGTCAAGCTGGAGGAAGAGTGCATGTCTTTGAAGAAGGACAAAGAGTCTCTAGCCATTGAAAAAGAACTGGCTGAGTCAAGTCTGCAAAAATTTCAAAAACTCACCCCTTCCAAGTCCTTATCGGAGTGGCTAGATGCTAAAAATGTTCGAGTAGCTCACCTGGCAGCAGAAACCAAAGTGAAAGAGCTTTCTCAAGAAAACGAAGATTTGAGGCGTGAAAAGAATCAGTTAGAAGGTACGTCTTCCTCCACTTCATTCTGTCTTCAGTTGGTCTTGTGTTGGCGGGTTGGTATTGCCTACTTCTAATGATGAAACTCATCTTGTATCTTTCTAATTCCCTTAGAAATAAGATCAATGTTGGTTACGGATTTGGATCAGTTAAATGAAAAGTACGAAAAAGCGGAAAAGGATAAAATCGAAGCTCTCACCAGATTGCAAGTTTTATCGGATTATTTTAAAGAGAAAGAAACTCAGCTCCAAGAGTAAGTTGTTACCATTCGCAAGCGATTTTAATTCGAATAACTATTCTGTATGTTTATTTTTTATATTTTTTTAATTATTTTTTTTTTTTTCAGGGAGTTAGGCTCGAAGGAAGCTCTGTGGCTGCAAAAGCAAAGTGATGATCGTACTATTTACGAGCAAATGCGCGCGCTAAGGGAAGAAAATACCAGTTTCAAGTAAGTTTTCTTTACTTGCACTATTCGCGCCATAATGTAATATTCCTCGAGTACAAGAGTTAATATTCCTTGAGTGTTATTTTTCATATTTATATAGGGTATTTTTCATTTATTGTAATATCGGTGCTGCAGTGTATAGTTGGGTCTTATTTAATCAAATTTTCCTTTATTTTCAAATTAACCACTTTTCAGGAACCAGAATGAAACGTTGAAGCGTGAAATTCTGGAACAAGAAGCATCCTTCAAGAAACTGATAACAAGCGCTGAAGAAAAAGCTCACGAAAATTGGGTGAGTCTGAAACATTGGTAGACGCTCGCGTATTGGTTGTACTGATCTTTCCATGTTGACTCAGGTATTGATGTATTGAGCCCTACATGGATTGTAATCATCTTTTTGATCGAATGTGTATCTTTTAGGTTGCCTTGCGTCATAACGAAAGAAGACTGAAAGAGGCGCAAATGGAGTCATCACAATTACGAGCACGGCTCAGCGCTATGGGAGCTTCTGGCGATGGAGTAGACGTTTCGAACAAGGGTAAAAATGCTTTTGGTTGGTTGTTACTGGAATAATGTTTTCATGCAAAAAGTCAATCTATCCGATTCGGCTCAATAACTTTTTCTGGGCGCGTTCAAAGTGTCCTAAATCAAGATAGGCAAATGTCCGTCCTCCATATGCAGTCCACGCCGATTTTGGTAGTAGAAAATTTTCTAAAAATCTGAAATTTGGAATAGGGACCCGTTTCCGGCTCTAGTTGGTCCTCAAAACATTTCATGTCCTTACTTTTATACGTTTCCATGAAAACATCTGCATTTGATCATTCGGCTCAGTATTGGTCTTCTGATTGAGCACTGGCAATGTCACAGCAAAGATATTTTGCTTTATTGAAGCGCTGACCGGTATTTTCTGTATTGCATTGCAGTTGGAGAAGTGAACGGCGATGTACCACCGTACGGCAGCGCTACGTCGCCTCCCTTCATGTTGTACCCGGAGTTCGTGCCTCCGCCGCCTCTGCTGACGTCAGCGCCGTCCCGCCCGCCGCCGCTTGGCCGGATATCTTCCCCGCCCCTGGGCGACTTTACCCCACCACCACCGCTAGTCCCGTACGATATGTTTCTCCCCCCGTCACCCCCACCACCAGTCCCCCACGTCCTTCACAAACCTCAGCCCTTGGATGGAAGCCGTCGAACTCAAAAAGGTGAGAACCTGAAATAGATTTGAAACATGAACATCTGACATTTTGAGAGTGAATACGAATACCAAAAGCAAAAATTACATCTTCATAAGAACACGTTTTATAAATTCCTCGAGAAGGCAGTTTTTTTCCTTCAATTCATACGCTGTTTATAAATCTCTCCAAAATTGATCGTACTTTTTGTGAATGCGATTTTCATTTTGTTGATAATTTACGCTCACATTTCAAAAGCCATGAATCTCACTCGAGTTTCGTATGTTAACGCTGCTCTTATTTCAACAATACTCACTTACCATATGCAAATAGTCCTCCCTATTTCTACAACTTCTCTTTTCTGTTGCAGACTCACAATCGTCCAACCACTCCTCAGAATCCATGCCCGAAAAACCAAGACGGAGCAAGAGATAGTATGATTGATTGAACGCTTCTAGGTACTCTTTAACATTTAAAGATATTCGTCGAATGTTTTGTGTTAACGTGAGTCATATTCAATTGTATATACGCTGTAATAAATGGTAAAGTATCTTTTACTGCGGCATACATCAATATTGAGGATCACAATAAACTGTTGAAGGGTGGATTTTTATCACCCGTGTGAATATCTGATCTCATGTTTCGAGACGTTGCCTGGAAAATTCACAATTCAAGACTGTCGGACAGTTACTAGAGAATAACGGCCCTTGAAGCATGTAATCCTTGAATATATTTTGTATTATCAAATAATAAATAGCAGTTTTATGAACGTACCCTCAGTTCAGTGTTGTTGGTTTGAAATATGAAAAAGGTAAGATATCTTGCTTCGTCGCCTAAATAAATGGTGTTAGTAATTCAATCGTATTATCCCGAAAAAAGACAACTTCGCGTCTGTAGTAGAATGTGTTCACATCAGACTGCAATTTTAATAAAATCAACATTTTATTTTGAATTTACAAATTAGAATTTCAATATACAGAGGGTCTTAGAGATATTGTTTGCTACTCGGAAATTCCATCAGTTCCCTGAGAAGTTTTCCCGGGGAATCGAATGGTTGTCTACTTATTTACATTTAACAATAGCGATAACATTATATAATAACTCAACATAGACTAAGGAAATGAACGGATAATTGTTTTCACAATGCAACGTTAGTAACTTGTATTACAAGTACATTCCGTTGACGAGAAAGTCGGCGTCGTGAGCGTAACCTTTGCCGTTTCTTCTCATCCTCTTGTGGACCATGCGCATGCGGCAGCCCACTAAAATGAGCATTATTCCCGTGATGCACATACCTGGAGACAGAAAAGATGCGTCAAATTCTAAACACGAGATTGTTGTCGTTGTCGAGACGATCCTGAACTTGATCGTCTTACCCATCGTGAGTGACAAAATGGCTCCTCGCGGGCTGTGGCTGCGCGGGGCCTCCTCGTCGAAATTTGATTCTTTGATTCGAACATCGGCGGTCAGTTTGTCAACTTTACGGTGGGAAGATTTCGCTTGATGTTCATGGCTGCTTGTACCTTCTTTCACTTTCTTCTCTGGACCTGTTAAAAATACTCGCCTCTAAATTCGTGTTTGTTTACCAAAATATTTCACTTTACGTGTTCAACTTCAAGCTTTGCGGTGAAAATTCCTCCTCAAATCTGAAGATGACAGTTTGGTGAACCATGCATTGAACTTATTCCTCTGTGATTACGCACTTTTTGTTTCGGCTGGGCCAATCGTGGTAGTTTCTACGACCGGTTTGGAAACTTGGTCCACTGGTTTAGCTTCTTCAATGTGACCGGAAACCTGAAAATGATGTTGTGAGTATCAATATTTTTATGTCGACAGTTGAATGAAGGCGATAAATCTCATCTTAGATTACTTTGGGTTGAATCGGCTGGATAGGGACAACCGGCTCGCTTTGAGCTTGGTACGAGGCCGGAGGTATGACTGGGTACAAAGGCTGTGGCTGTTGCTGCTGCTGCAGTTTGTTCTTGTACATTTCCTCGTAGTAGTAGTCTGGGTACGGCCCTGCTTGAGGAATGTCCCCTCTGCTTATGGGAATCTCGTCCATATTCTGACCCGAAGGATCTGGAACTTGGAGCGAAATTTGAGACTAGTTCTCAGAAATGTTGAATGAAGAAATGCCGGCATTTTTCTGAACTCAACGTATTCAATTAAGGAGGAACAGGATAGTATCGTAAGCTCTACAGCAGGCTATAAAGTGCCCAATAATTCCAACCAGTGTCTGTCAGTCTATGGTAAACCGTTGTTTCTATGTGAAAATGTTTTTCTAGAATCTTGTTCCAACTCGACAACTTACTGTTCAAGTTGTGAGGTTTAGGCGCAATCTGCCAATTGGGGAGTGATCCTTGCCCGTTGTACATTCGGTTGTACTGAGAATTGTCCACGTTGTAATATTTTGCGTAATCCGACTGCCCTGGGTCGCTGTATTGAATTCCAGACCTGTTGAGCACACTAGTCAAATTGCAAACCGAACCTTCTGCGTAATAATTCAATTTTGGGAGGACAGGTCCCAGGGTACTTGGTCCTAGTTAGTTTTTACCTCATTTGGGTTTCTGGTGGTATGTAGGAATGTGGTTGCTGCTGGAAGCGGTTGTTCTGGGGTACCAACCCTTCTCCTTTATGGGTAAAAATTTGACTCCCTGGAAATTATTAATAAAAGAGAGTTCTTAGTAAATTAATATTTTTAAAACCACTCTCGAAGTTCATTGTAGTTGACTAATATGACAGTTTCAGATAAAGAACAGTAGATTCATAAAAATCTACTATCGACATTTTCATTCTCACCTTGGCTGTGCCGATATTGAGACGAACTCCACTGGTCAGGGCCTCTATAATTTGCCATCTCTTCACCCTCCCGCCCATAACTGGCCCTTGGGAAGTCTTGCAGGCTGAGACTACTCGTCTGACTTCCGCTCGGTGGAATTTTTTGCTGATAAACAGTTTGTTGGCTCTTCAACCCTGCAAAGGGTTCGAAATATAAGACTACACGGTTCGAGATCGATAATTGGTTCAGAAGGAGAATTCGAAATGGGTTTTTGACTGCTTCACTAAAAGTGGGGCCTACTTTTGGGTTCTGTGGGACACATTATGATTTATTAATGGAAAGATGACCACAAGAAATTTGAAAGAAATTCTCGTACTCTCAATAATTACAAAAACAAATCTGTGGAGTTTCTCGAATTCGAGAATGAAGTGTATTTTTATTTTCAATTTACTAGTACCCTCATTTGTTTTTTTGATTCACACTTATTCACGCTTTCTTCACTTCAAGTTTAGAAACACAAAGAATCTGCTGTTTAAAACCGTTTTAGCTGCCACGTATAGTTTTTGCGTCCCCTTTTCTTAATCGCATCACTTACCGTAATCCTCTCTCGACGGCCATTGTTTACGCACTGGAGCGACGTTGATTTCTCTTTCTGTGTTGGAGCTATCTCCGCTTCCTGCCATTTCGGGCATAAACTCTTGCTGCCGTACGATTGAAGCTGCCGATGGACGAACGTGCCGTATTTGAGTGGACATCGTTGCTGAAAATGGAGTTTTGAGCATTTAAAAATTTAGAAGTAGGCGAGACGATGTTTCAAGCGAGGAGCCACTCTTTTGCTATGTCTGAACTTCATTTAATTAAAATTTACTCTGAATTGCCGGACACCCTAGTTCTGGAGATTCGTCGCTACCGTCTGAGCATTGTGGGATGCCATCACACGCGTTGTAGATTGCTATACATTCGCCTGACGAGTGGCATTCAAACTGATTTCGATTGCATCCCCTCTCTGAAACGTATGTTCAAACACGTTTTCACATAGTTCTCGGATTTACGAAGATCTTCAAATATTCCAACAACTTTCACTTACTGCCTGTAATCGGTTGAGGAACTGAATCGGATCCGTATTGCTCCAACACTTCTTTAGTTTTAGGAGAAACTGTTGTCCTGTATGCCGCTTGGGTTTCACTTCCTGACAATGCCTTACTGTGATGCTCCCTGAGCAATCCAATAGGCGTGACGTATTTTAAGATGTAACCAACTTACGAAGAAATGTAGTCAATTAGTAAAGTAAACCTCACCTCAATTTAGTAAGTT
Source organism: Cyrtorhinus lividipennis (assembly GCA_019603395.1). Classification (NCBI taxonomy): domain Eukaryota; kingdom Metazoa; phylum Arthropoda; class Insecta; order Hemiptera; family Miridae; genus Cyrtorhinus; species Cyrtorhinus lividipennis. The sequence goes on from CM034004.1 coordinate 13,443,792, forward strand.
CTCGTTCGTGTTGCGAGTATTTGATCTGTTCCAGTTCGCTCAAGTGACGGTTGACATTTAAGAATCCGCTTGTGTAATTTTTGTACTTAGTAAACTTGCATTTGAAATCGTCTGCTGGTCCGCACTCAAAGAGGTAGCAGCCACCGGGCACCTGACACAGAAATACTGGTTGAAACAGACACCATACATATGTAATTGATTCAATTTAAATAGATATTTAGCTCGAATTAATGTGTAAAAGCGTATTCAATTTTGTTCAAGTTTCTGGTGGTTGGTCATTCATAATTATAATCTATTTGGTAGTGATCTTGAAAACGAGAATATTGGATTCAATTAGGTTTCAACATATAACGAGCTTATTGGCAGAAAAATCACGATTACAAGCCTGCATGTAATTTAGTTGTAGTTTCTCTATAGTTTTAGAACGACGTATTTTCCTCATGTGCGCCACTAGTCTCTTGAAAATTTCCAGATAAAAGTCTGAATGCATTCAAAACACAATGGCCACTAATAATCGTGATATAGTTCGGATCAGTTGTAGGTGTGGAAACGCGATTGCGAGTTTCTCGCCAAAAAATAAATTTTTCTTGTCCTCTACATCACAGGATTCCCAAAAATGCCCGGAAGATAGGGAATCTACCGTGCCGCCTCCTTTATGATCCACTATGTGAATGTATTAAAACATCGCATCAAAACTAGCCTCTTTCAGCTTATATCTATCATCGTAGCTATCACATTGAATTTCGGATGATTACAAGAAGGGGTGTGTCAGATACGACTCGACGAGCGATTTTATTTCGCCTCAGATCGGCGAGATTAATTATGGTTGTACAGATTGATCCACCTCTTCAACGTCTGCGATCACTTACTTTATTTTCTTCGAACACGAAAACATCGCAATTGTCGGAAGAGCAGCATAGTTGCATACACTCGTCCCTGGAAGATACATCTCTCTCGTTCAGGTACCGAGCGCCCAGAGCTTTTGAGTCTTGAGTCCGAATGATTTTGTCGTGGTGGATTTCAAAATTGTCCTGACAGCCTGGGTAGTCGCTGATGGTTCTTTTCAGTGGAGCCGGGCCTGGATCGCCCTCAGCCACGAGGGGGTCACGATGTTCAATCTCAGCCAAAGTCAGGGTATGACAAACGAGGAACAGGATTTTGCCCAAATTGTACCGCAAGCGCATCTTGATTGGATTTGGACCAAGTTCTCAACCCTCGGAGCCCCTGTAATCGCGGGAATTCAACACTTTCCCCTTCACTTGCTCATCTGAAAAACTAAAAATGGTGAAGAAGGATTTATAATAGAACTGAGTCGATTTACGCTAGTACGTACTACGAAATCCACTTTGTTTAGTGGCTATAGAAAAATCAATAAACCATGGCCTCCTAATTCTCGGGTCAGCTGATTCCCAGAGGTGTTCTGTACAGCCACTACGAGTTTCTATTCTGATTAACTAGTCAGTGCCTGAAGAAGGTCAGCCGCAAGGAGCTAGCTCATTCATTCAATTTTGGACAAAACGTCATATAAACGAGCTGTTATCATGATGTGTAACCATTCAAATCTCTAAATCATGTAGAACAATAATTGCTTTGGTTGAGAAAAGTGCTGCTTTCTGTCATCCCAGACCTGAATTTACGTTGAGATCGATCGAGGGGGTGGACTTGGGGCGGCAGCCCTAGATGGCAGGAAGTTGGTTTTTCGGGGATGGGAACGCCTACATTTATACTTCTCGTCGGGTATCCCAGTGTGTAATCTGTATAACCCAACAAGATTGAAGAAAACGGGTTGAGAGGATTGAGCTGGGTCATACAAAGAGCAAAATTACGTGAACTCGAGTACCTTGGGTACCGTTTAGTCACATGTCAATTAGTCCATCGCTTTGTCGGCCGTGTCCCAACGAGTCAGAAGAAGGTGATTACATACCAATCAACGATTAGAGGAACTTGTTACTGCTGTTAATATCCCTCTCAATTTTTATGAGTATCCCTGTCTTCCGGAAGGCGTACTAGGTACACATAGAACCGATCAGAATCAAGCCAAGTTCAGTATTTCGCTATAAATACATTTTGTGCGGTACATCAGAGAAGAAATTTCAATAAAGTAATGAAATAATGGGACGAACAACGCATAAATCCGTTGAATATGCGATATCGAATTATATTGCAAGGACCAACTTAAGAGTAACATGGCACCTGCATTAATTTGGAACCACAGTAAAAACTACTCTATGGTCGTAAATTCGATTTTGAATGTAGAAAGAAAAAACTCCGCACTTTTACCCGACGTAATTAATGATGTGCAAACTACAAATACATTATGAATTTGAACAACAAAATAATCAGCATGTACTTTGAAAAGAACTTTTAAGTTTGGGCGCTTCTTTCGTCACGATATAAAGTAATCGATGTCTTGAAACTCGATTAAAAATGTCGATTCGATTGGTGATGGCTGGCCAACCTTTTTCCGTCTCTTTTCCATTTAGTTTAGGTGTCATGGCGGCCATGTCATGAAGGTCCCAGGTCAGTGCAGTGGGTTTACAATGGAAGAAAGTTCTCCTTCGCCGAATTTGAACGGACAAATTGGACCGTCGGGCGGTGGAGTGAATTCAGGAATCAAACAGCAGGACGAGCAGGGACAGCGGTTGCAGTACTCAATACCCGGGATTCTTCATTTCATACAACATGAATGGGCCCGTTTCGAAATGGAGAGGTCCCAATGGGAAGTCGAACGAGCGGAATTGCAGGTATTTTGAGTGCATATTTGGTTATTTTTCGACGAGTTGTGAGTATTTTAATGGAGCCAAGTGCTCGATGCAAACAGTAATCCTCTAGGAAGCTGTGTTTAAAGCATCGAATCAGAGATATGAAACTCGGCCTCTACGGATGGCCTCAACTTGAAGTTGTTCACCCGACCATCCTTCTTCGGGCTACCCCTCCTTCCCTTACGACACAAACCTTGTTTTAATTTCTAATATTAGAAACGCATCCGTCAGTACGAACGTGATACACACAAACGACCTTCAATTTCAATAGAATTTTGGTCGAACTCCTGGAAATCCCATCTTCGATTGAAGAAACCCCAGATGAAATAACCTCCAACCATTTCCGTTTTCATCATTTTTCTCGATCAGTTTACTTCACCTCCCCTTTCGGTAGCTCGGTCGTCAGAATTGATTAATTTACCCTTGTTCGTTGAAGGGTGTTGTTTCATAATGGATAATAAGCTCCATTGCCTGTGTCAGCGTTCCGCTCGAATATCTTGCGACTCGCTATCTTATCATTGTCAAACATTGACCCACAGGCTAATTTTCGGGTCATCTTTCCACTTACTAGGTACTTCAGTCAATACGGTGCTTAGACACTTGAAAATTTTACGGGCAATGTAATAACCGGCGATGGGTGGAAATACCTTAGCGGCAGAAGTGATTTGAAATGTTGAGATTCAGGATTACCTGTATGGCAGCTCTTGTGCTCTGCTCACCGATGCATATATAATAATTACACTCAAATTAGCCAAACGGAGGAGAAAGAGGGTATTTTCATATGCGATACATTGAAACTGTGCTTTACACTTTAAAGTGCTTTCCTTGGTGGACAAGAAAATGTTGGGTCTGTGCAAACTACTACTACGAATAGCAAACTATGATCTAGGTACGATTTTTTAAGATATGACTGAAGGAAAAATGTCTATTTTTTGAATTATTTTCTTCATTTGTTAACTAATCTTTTGGCGAAAAACTATTCTTACGTTCAATCCCGCATCGATGGAATTTTAACTATAAGTTTGTTGTAGACTCGAGAAACTGCTCGAAATACTGAATTGGTGTGCAATTTTTTCTGTCAAGTAACGTTTTATTGGTTTCGATTGTTGGGAACTACAACACGATTTCACCTACTTACAAATTGCGTGAAAATTGCACCCAAAATTTTTGCCCGGAGTGGAAAAAATATTCTACGCGCTTGTTGATGATAGGCTTGGGGATTACCATCGTCTGTGTCGAGAGCTGCAATCGCATGAGGATCGTTTTATAAACTATTTCCGCATGTTGAGACAAAATTTGGAGGTCCTAAATGACCTCTCAAAGTCTCTGTTTCACAGATCTTAATCTAGTGGCCAACACTTCAGGGGAACGCCCTCAGTAACGCGCGCTATTTTGTACAACTCGACGCAACCTGTGTGATTGGGCCTTTATTATTATTATTATTATTATCTTATTTTGTTTACGCATGCGCTTCCCCGGTGTGCTGCTCGGGTGGAAAACTTTAGGGTCGAACACTGGCCCAAATGTAGAAAAGAGACTAAAAAATTTTTGAAAACTTGAGATTTTTCAAAAAAATTTTACTTTGGTTATATTTATTTGATTTTGTCCATGGGTTATTACTCACATAAATTATTAAGTACCCCAGTAATAGTTGTTAACTTAAAGTTTTTAAAATCTGAACAAAATCGTAACTACAGTAAGTTGATTAATAGCGAATTAGATCTTCACGTTTCGAAATGATTCGGACAACTTGTCCGGGGCTTTCGAAGAAATGAGGGACAACTCGTTTAAAGGTAAATTTCCACTGAGCGAACATTCGCTGCGAACAGGGTCTTCAAACGTTTGCAAACACGATGCGCGTGCTGTGGAAACACTCCTCCGCGCCAAACGTTGTTCGCGAACGGCGTTCGTTCGTGCGCGGGGTTGATCCGTCGGCTGTCGGTTTTCCTGCGAATCATCAAAGGGATTCGCGTTCGTTGCGCGTACAATGGAAACAGCCGCCCTGCGCATGTCCCCGGTTTCCAACGAACTTCGTCACGATGGCTCAGTACCCTGTGTTTTGTCCGTCTGAGTGCCGGGTTTTCCTTATTATAATAACATTTTGTGACAAGTATGGAGTGGGACAATGAAATGTCCCTTTGCTTGGTGTCATTGTATGAGGGGAACCCCCTACTGTGGCAACCCGATCACAAGTTTTATTTCAATAAATTAAAAAAAAAGGATGCGTGGGAAGTTATAACGAGTGAAATGGAAGTGGAAGCTGAAATTGTGAAGGCGAAAATGAATTCGCTCCTCTCCTCCTACATCCTGTGTCTCCAACGCTTCTTCTTTTCAAGCTCCGATAGAATCAACATCGAAGCTGCACATATTGCAACCTTTGATAAAGCGGGCGCCATGATCGCACTAAACATACGGATCAGCGGCGATTGCTCGAGAACAACTGTTCTGTTGGCCGTGCGCGGGCAGTGGAAACAGCACCCTTCTCTTCGCGTTCGCGAACGTTTTGCGTGCGAGCACCTGCGCGCGAACAACCGCAAACGTTTGCAAACGATGTTTGCTCAGTGGAAATTTACCTTAATAGAACTGCCGGCACGTTGAAAACCTCACATTTTCTCCCCTGGAGAAACAATAAAGCTATTTCGACCCAGTTGTTTTTGTGCTAGTTTAGCCAGTAAAGTGAGAGTGAGAAGGTCATCCGCGACGTATGGGCGCAACGAATTGAATTTCCATTCGTTTCCATCCACCATTTCCAAAAATGGAATCGCTGTTTGTGATACTCGGCGAATTTTGCGAGAAATATTAACTACTGTTGGTCGCCGTCCGAGACCAAAAATTCCTATAAAACGAACCGAACAATCTGAAATTACGTAGTCTCCGTAGGTGTATCTAATTTATTTCCGATTGGCACAAACGGAGACGGGGTGTGAATTAAAATTGATATTTTTGTAATAAGTTTTTCAAAATTTCTGGTGTTTCCTCCTTAATTTTGGACATAGATTCGATTGAGATTCGTACTGGGAAAGGATTACTTTTTGAGGAAAACAATTTATAATTATCTGACAGATATATTGGTGGCCGTGCATACGCGAGATCCACCTTGAATAAATGAGGTATCACTTTTGCGTCCATCTGTCACGATATAACCAACGTCGAAGTCTTGATGAAAAAGTAGGTATGCACGGCAGCACGCGTTTCAAGTGATATTCATCTAAACAAACGGTATGTTGATTTGCTGTTTGGGAAGTCGGGAACATATTAGAGTTGATTCGAAGAATGAGAAAAGACCAAAGTTGTTGTAAATCCTCTTGTTGTCGATAACGTGTCTACCTCGTACAGAATCCACGATAAAGAAACGGGTCAACCCTTCACGGTTCAAATCCCAGGCACCCCAATCTCATAATCGTATTAGGCTTTGAATGCACTTTAATAAAAACGTTTTTTTTTTTTCGATAGATACGAATTTAACCAGTCTCAGGTATGTTTGAAGTTGTGGACCGAAATCCATGAGTTTACGTGGATCAAAATCCCGCTGAATTATGTTTCATGAAGAACTTGGTGATTGAATTTGTGATTTTTAATTTGTATAACTCATTCAATCTCACAATTTTGAAATAATAGGTAGTTACTTACCTCTCAAAACTCTCATATTGCGTTATGTGATCACTAGGAAAATCAAAATTATAATTCTTATCCGTGTTCTTATTCTTGAGAGGTCATTTTGACATTTTTGAATGGTACAAACCCGAATTTGATCATTTACTCCGTTGAGAAGAATTTTGAACGAATACGAGTTTTATTAAATCGAAACGGATGAAGATTTTGGGTGTAAAAAATCAAGAGGGCTAAGCCTGTAAATATTAATTAATTTATAATGAAAAATTAAATAACTACTTGAGTTGTGATTGTTCTAAAATACTAACGATTCGAGATTGTTTAGATTCGTTTTCAGTTTATTAAACTTATTTACCTTAAAATTTTGTTTAATTATATGTTTTTCTTGTCAATTAGAATGCAAGAGTTTAATAGCCGAACAAGATCAACGAACGAAAAATCGAATGCCTGGATGTCACAATCCATCCTGCGAACGAGAACGTGTCCCGCCCCTCTGTCCCGCGGTCATCCCACGCACCACCCGCCCCACCGGGTCTTCCCCTCTCCCGGCCCCGTTCCTACGACTCCCGGTTGTAGGAATAGTCACCCTCCTAATCCCTCACCCCCGGAGGGGCCAATGCGAAGCCCTTGTACTCGCGTCCCATTTGACCTCCGCCTAATCCCACCCGCTAAAGGCGCCGTGCTCATCATTTGTCACACGTCGGACATGTCCTACACTGTTCATTCCCACAACAACAACAACACTGTTATTTAGAATCGTCTCATCTAATTTCTCTTACTGCAAAAAAACTCGATCTCTCATTACATACCTACTCAAATTTGTACAAATTTTAAGTAAAATCTACAACTACGAAAAATACGGACTCTTTTCCGATCAAAATGAACTCACTTTCTCTGAGCTTGTTTGACTGCAATCCCAGTCAAATCCGACACTACCCTTCTCGTGTCCATCTATCGGGGATCATATTCCTTCTATATAGATCTTCAAAATATTCTTACATGGCCGGCGTTTCGGGTGTAATTTTCTATTTCATTTTTGGATGCTGTACAAATGAAGATAAACATCAGTTAGCGCACACCGTAATGTGCGTTTTAAAGATATATTATTGTTTCCCACGCAATGTCTGACTGTCGAGTCGTTTTAAAATGGCATCATCCTTTACTTTGACGACCTCGAAGAAATAATTTCGTAGATCTTACCGAGACTGGTTTTAGAAAGACCTCTACCCAGACTTATACGGGTTTTTCTACAGCTTATTACGTGCATTCATTCTACAAGTTATACTTTTACGTACTTACCGCCGTAGTCCGATTTTCATCTGTTATTGAATTCACGGGTTGACTTCACACTATATGCCCATGTCTCTTTCCATTGTTCCAGGCGAGAATCGCATTCCTCCAAGGCGAACGAAAGGGTCAAGAAAAACTGAAAGATGACCTGGTCAGACGAATAAAAATGCTCGAGTACGCTTTGAAACAAGAAAGGTGTGCATCATTAACTTAATTTCTCTCGGTTTATTAATTATTTGTCAGTAGTAAACTGATTCTTACCTGAAAAAATATCTTAATTCTGAATCTGGACAGGGCCAAATTTCACAAGTTGAAACACGGCGTAGATTTGGTTCAGGGCGACATGAAACCGCCCCCTTTTGAAGAAGGAGGGCCTGAAGTCACAGCAGATGCCGAACAGCCTTTTTCATCCGTCAGCAACTACACATGGAAACAAGGACGACAAATGCTTAGACAGTGAGTGCCTTATGATGTCGTTTGATGGAGTGTTGGAGCTGATTATTTTCCAAAGAAGCAAAGAAGGGTTTCAAACCACGAAAAATTGTATTGACTCAGGTTCGAAATCTAGTTGGGTTTGTCTTTGAAATCCTAAAAATCAATCCTGAAGTTTACGTGAATTTCTTCCCGAAATGCCTCATTGTGCCTCTTTTGCTTAATCTTTTTTTTTAAATCTATTATTTCCTCCTCTGCAGGTATCTACAAGAAATAGGTTATACAGATACCATTATCGATGTGAGGTCTAACCGTGTCAGGACGCTTTTGGGGCTAAACAATAACGAAGAGACCGGTGGCGTCAATGGGAATGAAACAGGGACGAATAAGCGTGCGAGCACAGAGCAGGGAGGGGGCCGAAGAACCCCGGCCAAGAAACCCCCTCAAAATCAAGGTGAGTTTCTCGCTAAAATGCAAAATCGATTTTTGTTTTTTTCAAAAAAAAAATTTTTTCCAAGAATAGGAGTTTTATCAATTTATTGTATATTTTTGAAAAACTGGGCGTAGTGAAATACTAATAGTTTCCTCTAATCAATCTCTACTTTTACTATATCTATATTTACGTGCAGGCTTTATTTTTGGGCCTCGATAGTTGTAGTCAGACTTGCTATCGATAGAGAGTACGTTGAATGAGATGGACCCCAGGGGCTGTACCAAGGTCAATGGAACCGGTAGCCCCCGAAAATTAGGGTCTTCACACGTTGGTTCATTTGACGTCAACTTTAGATCTGCACTACCCAGGACCGTCGTCATTCTCGGAAGCGATGCTTATGGACACTGAAGCCGCTGTGATCGCCAATTTCGAATTCCTCGCCAACCAAGCGGCAGCTGCTGCGGCTGCGGGTGACGACAACGGAGATGAAATGGACGACGACGAAGACCTCCAAGATGACGTAGATGATATTCACGATCAAACTGTCAGAGACGCCTCAGTCAACTTCAAGAAAAATCCCGTAGGTTCAACATGTTTAGTGGATTTATTATTCTTTGTTCCTTTTCTTTAGTATTTCGTTGCTTACGTGATTATTCCTCTCAGAATTCCCTCATTGCGTTGGGCTTGGGAGCCCTCGAAGATGACGTGGACGCAGAAGCGGAAGAGGTTTTGGAGGAACTCAATCGTCTTACTCAGAGCGAAGCTGCTGGAAAAGTCCCTCAAGGTTTGTAAGCATGTCGAATCATCCACCCCCTGCCAGCATCCATGAAAGAAATGACGATTGCTTTCAGAGAGATTGCATGTGGGTTTTTATTCTAAATGCAGATGAATTTTACACTGAAGCTGTTGTCATTGTGTTCCCAGGCGGAAGCAGTTACCCTGGTGGTGACGAGGTGAAACGAGAAGGAGAAACGATTGATTCCACCCTGGGATTGGGCGAATTGGCACAGTTGACTGTCAACAACGAGGCTGAAGCTGCTTATGACGTAAATGTGAGTGCAACTGGGCATTAACTGCTCGGTCAAGTAATATCTCCGGTTTGGCCGATATTTGCTAGTCCCTGTTGCCCAATAATATGAACTATCTCCCTATTCAGCTTCCAAACTCCAAAGAGTCTCTGCGGAAAACATGGACGGCTAAATACACGTTGCGGTCACATTTTGACGGCGTTCGAGCGCTCGCTTTTCACCCTGTCGAGCCAGTTTTGATCACCGCATCGGAGGATCACACTTTGAAGCTTTGGAATTTACATAAAACGGTTCCCGCAAAAAAGTAAGTTTTTTGTGGTTGAGGAGTAGCAATTGGTAGCAATTTGTGTCACACGACCTTGATAGGCAACCCGACAGGGCAGGTTGCCCAGATAGACCGTACGGTCCAACCATTTTGTTGTAATGTGTAAGGAGGAAACTGTTCCCGGTTGGCCAATTTACGATATGTATATATTTTTTCAATTACTCTGTTGCCAAGGCATTTATCAATAAATAACTTCTTCTAGGTCTACTTCACTGGACGTAGAGCCACTCTACACTTTCAGAGGCCACACAGGCCCTGTTCTTTGCTTATCAATGAACATGGCTGGTGATCAGACATTCAGCTCTGGTACAGATGGAGTGATCAACTGCTGGAATCTTCCCTCCGTCAATATAGACCCATACGACTCATTCGGTGAATAAGCCTCGATTATTAATTGATATTAAAGTTTCCACATTTCTGAAGCGGTCGAGTTCATAAGGTCCACGCCGAATATTAATGAATTGATCATCCAATTAAACCTTGCAGAAAGTACGGTTCTCAAGACCCGGCTGGTGGGCCACACGGACGCAGTTTGGGGCCTGTCTACGCACAATTATCTTCAACAAATCTTGTCGTGTTCCTCTGATGGAACTCTCAAAGTGTGGTCGCCAGGCGCTAAACAAGAGTTCCTCCACTCATACTCTTCAGAACAAGGTACGTATTCCTTAACGGAATTTCTTGAGTAGCAATGACTTTCTTTTAGAGCCATTTTTAGGATCAGGACTTTTTTAAAGAACCTTCTAGCTCAATTCTGATGGCCTTCATGTCCAGGTACAGCGATCCTGGGTTGTTTCGTTTTCCGATAGATTACTGATTGACCCATTTACACGAGTAATTTTCACTAATGATACTTGATAAAATCGCCTATGTCCTTTGACGAGTCGAAGAGGTAGAGAGTAGAGGACATCGTATAAACCTTATAGTATTCCAGAGTGCCTGCTAATAGTGTTGTTCGTAGAAAGTTTGAGGGATATCACATTTCTTAGCATCAATCAATTGCTTTCTCTACCAGTTAAAACAAGACGATTGCTTCACATCTCAACTGTATCAGCTCACTGATTCTACAATGCTCCTAGAACACTGGTCCCTGTTGATCCTTGAGGAGTCTTTTTCAATATTGAGGGCAGATATGCACGAGCACCATCTGTGCAACATCTTCCGCGCCAAGTTGAGTTTGCAATTAATACGAGTTTTTTGATGTTTTAGATGGAATTCCCACGTCTTGCGACTATGCCCGATACGTCACCGACAAGATGGTCGCAGCATTTACGTCAGGTTACAGCATACTGTTCGATTTGGAGACGGGACGACCAGTCACTCGGCTGGAATCCTCACAAGTAAGAACATCCCAACTTCTACGGAATTCTCGCATTCTGATTTCCCCACAACTTCATCTAACTTTGATTCTTCTTGCAGGACATAATAGGAAATGAAGTAGGTCGCCACATCTATAGGATAGTTTCGCATCCTCTTCTGCCCGTGACAGTGACTGCGCACGAAGACCGTCACATCAGATATTTCGACAATAACACGGGCAAAATGATTCATTCGATGGTCGCCCATCTTGACGCCGTCACTTCTCTGTCTGTAGACCCTCATGGCCTATATCTCCTGTCTGGAAGTGAGTCGTATTATCTTACAAAGTGAACTGTTATGCCTCTTTTGCCGCTGCTGTTGTTGTAGCAACATAGTTCGCCTATTGCCATTGTATTGATACCAATGAACCCATTTCACAGGTCACGATTGTAGCATTAGGTTATGGAATTTGGATAGTAAAACGTGCGTTCAAGAGATTACCGCTCATAGAAAGAAATTCGACGAGTCTATTCTCGATGTTGCTTTCCACCCTACGAAGCCTTTCATCGCGTCTGCTGGAGCTGATGGTCTCGCCAAGGTCTTCGTCTAAGTGAGTTCAACTCTCTAGTATTCAGTTAATTAAATTTAAAATCATTACCTACCGTATAAGCATGGTAAAACTTGTGTTGCAGAGCACCCGGCGATGCGACCACTGTAGAACTTCTTGTTGCTTTGGCCCTTCCCCTCTCACAGTAGCTACAAAGGAAACAAAGCATAAGTGACAAATATTGCAAGAAGCGAAAGACAAAACGTGATACCGCTTCTGTCCCACCCAAAGCTCGCTATACACCGCCCTACGGTCTGGAGACCCAGTTTATCTTCTACCCTGTAAGAACGACCATATTTTTCCTTGTCTAAAACTAAAAATTGTTTTGTTTTAATTGCGTTTTTCTGTTTAGTCTGCGTACCTATTTGAAAATATTATTTTCTAGTGAAAAGTGAATCTAAGGTATTACGTACCTTGAAAATATAGATGGATTCTTTGTTCTTCAATTTTATTTTTTTCTCTATTGAAATATTTACTAAGATTATGGAACAGCATTTTCGACCCTGTAAGTAAATTGTATGGAGTTAACATAATCGCAAAACACCTACGTTTAAGTTCATAATGCAATGTATAAATATGACAAAATAGTTTTTAAATATGTAGAAATTAACCCGAAAAAAATTACTTGAATTAAAATTGATCTTTTCAGACAAGATAATAGTTTTCAAAGTAGTCTGATGAATTTTTGTTGACGTTTTGTCTGTGTGCAGTAGTGTCTAGTGCGATTTTTTATTTATTTTTGTATTTTTCCATTCGTTGGTATTTGATGACTTGTTAAGCCGCGTACACACTTGTAACAAACTCCCGTTCCGATCCCCGTTCCGTTCCGATTCCAGGTACGGGGCGGCAAAACATCAAAGGAAAGACGATCGGAGGAACGGAACGGAGCTCGATCGGTCTGTTGGCGGTTTTTCCCTCCGCATCAAAGGAATGTTCGGAACGGGCTGAACCTAGTGTGGACGGGGTGTAGTTGAGCCGCTCCGCTCCCCCGAACGTTCTCCCGCTCCTATACCTGTACCTATACATTTTACTTAGAAGCCATGACTGAAATGAGGAGCGGTTGATTCTCCCGATCGCCCTCCAGTCCCCGATTCGGAGCGGAACGACGTTTGGAGCGCTGTGATGTTACGACGAAAAGTTCGTTGAAATGTTCGGAACGGAGGAACGGAACGGGAGTTTGTTACAAGTGTGTACGCGGCTTTAGAACTACGACGTAAATTCGCCTGTGGTGGTCCATTCCGTTGAATTTTCGGGGTGATAGAAGGTGGTATCGGTGAGGCAAATTGGCCCCGTATTTTTGTTCGGGTGTTAAGTTGGTGACGTCAGCGTTGGACCATCTAGTACGCTCGGGTCAATAAAAGGCACTGTAGTGTTTTTGCGACTGCAGAGGGTCGTTGTTATTTTCTAAAATGTGGAACACGTTGAGGACCGTTTTGTGGTCAGCGGATTAATAATGGTTGGAATCATGGCGTAAGCGAACGAAATATAATCGTTTTGGGCTCCATGTTTCAAAGGCCGTTGACTGCCTATGTCAAAAGCGCCTGTACGCACCATTCTAATTTAGGTCGGGAAAAGACACCAGGCTGGAACTTCGGCCTGAAAATTGATTATTTGCTGCTATGAGCGCACTCCATTTCATGTCTATACTTGTACCACCATTTGGAGAGGGTTAAGTTCCATTACCACCTTCACCACTCGCCTGAAGAATTTTCAATTAATCATGTTCTCAACTCGAATCGTCATTTTGTATTCAATTGGTTTCGTCCCAGCAATGGGTATCAAATTAACGGTGTAGCGCTCGTGTATATATTTGCTTAGTTTTGATTTCTATGTACGTTCATTTATCTATGATGTTTGTGAGACATTTTATTTATTATATTAAAATAGTTGTATATTTTAAACGGATTTGATACTAGTAAAAGATATGAAAACTTTTCAAAAAAGAAGTGACAAAAAATGTACGAAAATGTATAGGATCCTTACTAAAATGCGTATACATTAGGTAAATTCGTGTGCATAAAATAAATAGTGGAGCTGTGGAGTGCACGTATGAGGCGACAACATTTATTTCGCGTATTTAGTGGCTCCGCTGCCACACTCGCTTCCCATTAATCTCCTCATTTTGTTGGAGGCAGCGCTGCTGATATGTCTTGAAAGCCTTCTTCATTATAAGTTTGAAATCAACGTTTATCATTTTTCTAGTCTGAAATTCATCCTTAGCTCGTGGTTGGCTAGTTAGTTCGTATCTTTGAAGTCGAAAAAACGTCGAGGCAAAAGATTGTTGGGCACCTAGGATTGGTCGGTTGTGCGGTACGAAGAGATTAGAAAATGGAAATGCAAGAACTGGTTGGTGGTTCTTCTGTTATACCAAGGGAAAGACTGCAAGGAGAGCAAAAGTTTGATTCTGTATGAGCAGGGCAAGAAATAAGATGCACTATAGAATTCCTATCGTGTACGTTGACTGGTCAGACAGCCGGAATCGAAGAGAACATGGCCAAATGTGAGTAGATTTCGACAATGCTCATCGTAGGTTTTGCGAGCATGTGAGCAACACGAACTCATAGAATGACCCTAATGTCCTACCGATTCACGGGAGGCGTTTGCAGCGCTGTTGGCAGATGGTAGCTCATCAGTTGATCTTATTTTGGGGGCTATAGCCGTCACTTATTCCTCTGTAGCAGTTCTCTCAGGCACAGGTTGGTGCCCCTGACCGGACCAGAGTGAATTGAAGAAACTGGCTGAACCCACACTGCTCTAGTCCCAAATGAACGTTATCTCTTATTCGCTCTACCGACTATTTCTCGTTTCCACCGACATTTTACTCTCTGGCATTTCGATTTATCAACCTATTCGATGTTATATTCTTCTTGAATCCTTCCGAATCTTTTCAGACCTCATCCTTGGCGACTGGTGAGTGTCGCTTTCGCGTGCTAGGATGAAGGGAAAATCCCATCTCGAACTACGAAGACGTCGCTTTATGACCGTCATCAGTCGATTCTCTTAGCCTAAACAAGGCTTTCTTGATCATACTCGTTCGAGATCGACTCGCCCGTCAGACGCTCGAGGCTTGAATGATTCCTTGAACCTCTGTCTCCTTCTTGGACTTATTGCATTTGCCAGGTTTTGAATAATAAGGGGCGTATAAAGGTCGAAAACCTCACGGATTCTCGCCCCACAAGTCCTTCGAAAACTAATCTAAAAGAGAAGCGTAACGTGAAACCCTGCCAATCAACGATCAACTTCACACCCTTTTATCGGGAAAAAGTTGGGAACGTGTTCACGTACTGCGACAAATCCCAACAGAAACCACCTCTAACAGACTTTTTTTTATTGTACTTTATTACATGTCCATGATGAAAGAAAAATGTCTATGGTTTGTGTGCGTGTGTATGTGTGTGTACATAAGGTTAATTTAACAAAAAAAAAAAAAAGAAAAGAAAAATACTCATTCACTAACAACCAGTAAGAGGACAACTTTATAGAATTATCTGCAGTTTAATCATAGATACGACTTTGTATTATCACTTATTCTGATAACTAGTTCATAAACGTGAGAAATAATACTACAGTAACCTGTACATTACTTTTTATCCTGGATATCGAGTTTTTAGGTCTTTTGTTCTTGAAGAATAGTTGAATAATATTCCTGATGTGGTAATGTAAAAAATAAAATAAAAGTAATAATAATGACGTAATTATGTTAAATTACGCGAGCGAGGCTCATTGTATTCTTGGAGTTGAGAGGACAATATTCTACTTGTCTGCCGCAAAGAAAAAAAATACAGTTTATATATGAACACCAAGGCCGTCCTTATTTACCTCGGTAATGACCAATTTGGGCCGTAACATTGGGGAATTTAGCTAGAATGTGTCGAGGATTAACTAGAGCCTGAAAGGATTCACCGACTTAAACGTCAGATCTGTGTTCATTATTCCATGAATCAGTAATCAACCTATGTTTTCATGTCAGAGGTGGAGGTTAACGGCCAGGGATCACTCTGATTTGCCCTAAAATGTGACAATTTGTTTGCGTTTCATGATGTCGAGAAAAGTGAAATGTTCGTTGGAGTACCGCTGTCGGTTGTAGATAATTTTCTATAAATTTTAAATTTTGGTCAGGGACCTTGTTCCGGCTTTAGTTGGATCTAGAAACGTAGCCCGATTGGCCCAAATTTGGAATAGGTATACGTGAAAGTGTACCTTTTGAGACTCGATTTTCGGGACTTTTTGGGAACTAGGCCTAGAACTTGGGATTTGTCCGGTATAGGTCCCGGACCGGAGGTAGGTATGGGTCAAAATGGGTACCTACCTATCGGAATGAGTCCTGGACACTCCACACTTGTTTTTTTCATACTATCGCTCAGAAAACCATTGTGGAAGAATTTGCAGGAAGCCAATTTTGGAACCTTGAAATTGGATAAGATGAGGTCAAATTTTAGATAGAGATCGGAGATATCGAAGCTAGAAAATGTAGATACAAATCACATTCGAGACAAAGAAAACATTATGCCAATGACACAAGGCAAATTCTGAATCGAATGAAACTGATCCTGGACACACCAGAGCACGTGCAAGGTGCTGTTACTAGGATTGATGAACCATTTTCGCTCCCACCGACCTAAAGATTTAAGTTTTTAGTAACAAGTATTTTTTTTAATGAATTTAGGTGTGACAGTTGAATGATTTTGAAGAAATTGAAACGCCGATGTTTTTTTATTGTTCAATACCGCGTTTTCCAATACCGACCAGTCCCGCCACTTAGTGGATGTCCAACCGCGAAAGGGCATTGCCGGACAATTGGGCCGACTAAGTGTCCGGAGATGCCTTCGAGGATTCCCTTTACCGCCAGAAGACCTCGGTGCGACTTGCGGTCCGGTATATAAAGTCAGCTGCGTCAATACTGGTGACGAGATCGTTAGTGATATTCGCCTAAGTCACATCGCCATATCGACTCAAACCTTCGTGCGATGGTAAGTAAGCTTATTCGGTTCAAGTTTCGCTGGCTCTCCCAGAATATATTTACAGGGAGCACTTTTTAGAATATTTACCTCACTGGAACATGCACCCAAACGCATCTCGTCCGAGGCCTTCTTACTAGCGTCTAATTAACTCCAAACTATAATACAGAATCAACATTTAGTAAGTTTCATTATGGGATATTGTCCCATACTAACAACGGCGTTCTTAGGCTGGCCGTCCACTGGACGCGAATTCGCGCGAAGAGGCGAAGAGAATCAAACATGTTTGATTCCAAACGCGCGAACTAGCGAAGGAAATCGGTAAATCGATCATGGCGCTTGCAGTGGACGGGGTCCTATACGAATAATAGTGTTTGTTAAGAGGCGGACTCTTCGTTTAAAATCGCGTACTTCGCCTCTTCGCGCGAATTCGCGTCCAGTGGACGGCCAGCCTTAGCCTTCGTTATGTCAAACAACGGGAGGAGAACAAATTACATTTAATTAGAGAAATCGCAATTTTCTGCTCAAAATTAGATTGTTGAAAGCTGAGGTTTTGACCAACTTTTGGGATTAGATTGAAAATAAATCTAGTAAGATTACTTCCTACCAAAAGATTAAAAAAACTCCCTTGAGTCAGAATCATGTCTAAAAACCGGCGGGTTTATATGATCATTACGCTCAAGCACATCATCTAAACTTATTACTTTCAATCCTCTCCAGATGAGCTCTACAATAAAAATTCTCTGCGTGCTGGCAGTAATAGCGCTCTTCGAAGAAGCTGAGTGCCAACTGAACAGCTACATCAACCCAATGTGGATGTCGGACAGGAGAGGGAGTGCCAGGAATCTGGGAGCGAGAGACTTTTTGTTCTCTACCAATGGGCTTCAACAGTTCAGGGCTGTCGATGATCCTAGAACGTCGACGAATCTTTTCTATCTGGACGACCAGGGAAGGTAAGGGCACGACTGATAAAACCTGAGTGTTATTCGACGATTAATTTAAATGAAATACTTCAAAACGTTTCAGAAGCAAAAAGGAAAACAATTCAAAGGTGGAGAAATTAAGAAATAACCAAGTTTAGATGAATTAGCATTAATCACCTCATCTACACCAAGTGAAGGAAAAAATATGAGATGGGAAAGAGGTTGGCAAGGACTTTCACAGCTTGCCAAACTCTAGGTATAACTATAATTGGAATAATGAGAAGTGCAACCGACTTGTCAATAGCGTCGAGCTTCACTTGACTGCATCGCTCCTACAAGTAGCCTAGTCCAAAATACCCTACTAATGAAAAATTGGCATTTTTAAAACTAGATAGGTTTTAATTAGTTAGCAGTCTAAGTTAGTTCATGAGAGGCGCTTCAATGGAGCATGAAGTGATGCGTCCCGATTTTGTGTACCTACAAAACATAATCAACGAACGCTGTTTCCACAAAATTGTCTCGACGTTTACAGGTACCGCCCCGTATACCGTCAAGACAGGATTTACCGAGCCGACCAAAACTACTACAGAGTCAACGAACCGGTTAACGACCAATATTTGCCACTGAGAACCAACACGGCAACCATACTTCCCGCTGCAGTCTAAACACTGCTCGCCTAAAATGAACGGAACCTACGGCTTGCGAACGATACCTGTGATCTGTATTATTTATTAAATGGCACCAACACTTGAACGAATATAATTTGTGAAGAAACTGTGGGCAAGTGGGTCTGACTCGGTACCTGTTTCTTCCGCTTCGAGGGTTCGATGGGACATGATTTCAACATCCAATATCAGATGTGATGTGACACGGGAACTGCGGTACACAGTTTCTTGCATTCCAATTCTTCTTAGATTCATTCATTCAAATACAAGTCATATTTTCATTCGATGAAGGAAGCGGGCAACTTATTCATTACTGTCGATGAAATAACGGTGTTGACATAAATCTTGTACGTGGCACAATATATTTATTTTCTCCCTGAAAATTGAACCCGTTTGATTATAACAAATGCATCAATTAATTCGTGAGCAGTAACACTTTTTAATTAGAAAAATAGGGCGGTAGCTTGACATTCGATAAAAAAATAATTCACGAACTTTATCGCTTCTGCATCACCAGGAATGTCACATGACATGCGGGCTAATATATTGCGGGGGAGAACAATACTTTTAGTAACTCAGAGCTTGTCGGGGCTTTTGTTCAGTAAACATCTGGGAACTGAACGATGGACTCCTTGAAGACTGTACGAATGGCGACGAAGTATCTCTTGAACTCGAGGCCGCACCCCTTTGAAAGGCGAAAATCGAGAAAAGTGCCGCGATCAATGTCCATCAAACAGGCCTTGAAAACGAGTTGATTTTTCCGACGGTCCTGTCCACTTATCGTGTACTGAAAGAAGAAAAAATCGCAAATTATCGTAACACGTGGCTCCGGCTCGCGTATACCGCGTAAGTTTTTGAAGTACCCCGACTGATGGGTGCTTTCGATCCGAAACCCATCCCATCGATTTAGCGACTAACATTTACTGGAAAACGATACTCGGCTATACAGCGCGAAAATTACGAAAACACATTTTCACCCTCCCTCATGGCGAGTTGGCTGAGAAGAATCAAAGAGATAAGTCTCAGATTTTTTTGGGGCATTTGATGACCCGGGCAAATTTTGAAACGCAAAAACATAAGTCTTTTTCTCAAGCGCCAATACGAAAATAATAATTATTAATACAATTACTTGTTGAATTATTTAGGAAAACAGAAGTCACAAGGATATTACATACACCGTGAGGAGGACTGGTGGTCCAATCGAGGTTGAGTTGCGTGAGCGTTGACTCAAGTTCTTCACCAGCTTCGGTAAGAGCGAGATTCACCGTAAACCGAGTCATTCTTCGCACCAATTTTTGCAGGATGTTCTGAAAAAGTAGGTTCTTTGTAACGACTAATAGACGACTAGAATTGAAAAAGCTAGGAGAACTTTTAAGAAATCTTTTTAGCAGGAATGAGTGTCACATTCATATACGGGTACGGTTATGAATAGAAATAAAACAACAATAACATATTTGCAGGGATCTCATCGCACAAATGTGCATCCATTTTCGATTTGTCTTCAATTTTACTGTTTTTGTCAATATAGAGAGAAAAAGTGTCTTCGAAAGTTACAAAAAGGGTTGATAAAATTAACAAGAAACTCCGGTCACACAAATGTGATTTTTCGTAGGTTTTATATTGGAATAATGAAATGAATTCCACTAAAACTTGCAGCGAAATAAGATGTTGATTTTCAGATTTATTTAATTCATTCGTATTCATAGTTAATATAATGAATACGTCTTACTATCTTACACGTCTAGCCTACTCATGTCAGAACCAATCGCTTTGCACCATTCTATTGAAAATGACCGCCATAAAACGTACCTGAGCAGACGACGGTTGCGTATTGAGAAGCTGCGTCGACACCAGCATATCGTCCAGGGACGTCGGCTGCGACAAAAAAGCCTTCACGGACTCATCGCACAAATGATCGGACGTATGGAGGCGCGTGACTTGAGACGAACTTAAAACGTTGACAGCGTCAGTTTCGTCGTCGTCGGCCGATGCCTCGAACTTCCTTCGGATCTTCGCGATTTTCTTCTTGTCCCCTGAAAAATCCGGCGGAACCATTGGAGTTCAAGAAAGCCTAAGAAGACTTACGAGTGTGGTTATACAGAGAAACGATTTCAAGTATAAATAGAAATTTCCTCATTACAGGTACGGAGTAGAGATAGTAGGTAGAGCATAAAATACACTACGAGTAGACGATGAGGAGTCGACGATGATGCAGAATCTTCCTTAAACGTTAATCCTGTTTTCCTGACTTCGGTAATCTAGCTTTATGATTAACCAAAGTAAGGTCATACAGCTTAGATCACCAAAGAGAGGACAGCAGTACGGAGGTTGCAGGCGAGATGGCGTTGTCGATGACAAGGAGCAGTGCTTTGGTAATCTAGCTTTATGGTCAATATTGGCACCCATACAGCTGTCTTACCAAAGGACCACCCACCCGCCAAGTGGCACAGTTGATCCAGAAAGGCCCAATGCTCGTGTGGAGCGAAAACGGGGTCAGGTACCAAGAGCCTCCCAGGTGTATACTCTCTCAGAGTCACTCAGTACCTGTCCTCGGCAACGCTAGCTTTTGCTGATTTTTCTCCAGAAGCGCAGCGGTCTAGATACAGAAAGTGATTGGCAATCCGAAACCTTCACGTCGAGAACTGCAAATCTTTCAAGGAATTGGATGCTCGGGAATATTCAACAACAACACCTATTAATTTTGAAACCACCATCACCGTGAGATGACACATTACGTGAAGGTTGCAAAGAAAAATCCATTTATAATCAGCTGAAATTTCATAAAGGCGAAAAAACCCAAGGGGACGCCAATCAGGTCGGATATTTACAACAATTTGAGAACATTCCATCAACCTAACATAAACTACAATTAACCAGACATGACTAGAAACATCGTATTATAAAATTACCATTACTGTCATCATCATACTATAAAAATACTTGCCCTTCACGAGTTCTTGTTTGAACCATTTGTGTTCTTGGATTTCGGTTGAGGTGAAGCGAGCGGACGGCAATGGGGACAGTATTTTCCTCAGTAGAGCCAAAGACAGGTTATCCACGCGGTTCCAGGGCGAATGTTGTGTGTAAAGACCGTTTTTCCACGTCTTGTATTCTGGACAGTTGTCGCTAGCCTCATCCCAGGGGAGTTCTGAAGACAAAAAGAAAAGAGTTGTAGATAAATGGAAATGTTTGTACGCAGGTATTTAAGAACAAATCGCGCAGATAACTTCTTAAAATTAAAATGACAAAAAATGTCACAATTCAAAAATGGAGAAAAGTCCTGTGAAATACGGTACGGAGGGCAGGAGTAGTTTTGACTCGATACTGACAATTGTCTAACACAATATGGATCCTGTATTCCAGACAACAGGATTTATAAATTATAGTGAGATTATTTAAATGATTCAACAATTCTAGAAGGAACAAGAATTAAAATATATAATGTAACTTCAATAGCATTCATTTTGTGATCACGTAGGATCTATCCTTATATTATCAAACAGGAAAAAAGGTTGTTACATCACGATGGATAACTTCTAATGCTGTACACAACTCAGATTCACGAGACGAGGTTACTGAGAGAAGTGATCAAGTATTGGGACGATAAACACAATAGGACAATAATAGTATTCATCGAGTGAAACGGCATAAAAGCAGGATCGTCGTGACGAAAGAAATAAAAAAAAGGCAAGGTCGGCGGCGATAAAACACAAGACAATTTAAATTCTTCGAAGCGGATCACTGAATTTCACAGTTAGGTACGAGTTAACATGGAAAAAAGGTAGAATACAAAGACGAACAACTGGTTTTCTCAAAACTACGACACAAAATGAGAAAATGATGAGGATCGCCGTTAAACAATTTGAGATATTTATGGAAAATGAACGGATTTGGGACTTTAGATGGGCGAGAGTATAGATATACGAATTATGCTATAAACACATTCAAATAGAATTCCTCTAAAATTAATGTTTACCCGTAAATTTTCAAGAAAATTGTGCTCAATTTTTTTAAAATCTGGCTGAGCTCAAAATTTTCTGAGTATCGAGTCGTCTCATATTAAAATTACAAAATCACTATTTTGAGTTATAAATTCCAAAATTTATTAAATTAAATTTCCCCCTTCAGCTGGAACGCTAGTAAAATGTATCCAATCAGCGGATATTTAATATCGCTTCAGATAGGACGTCTGTAAGAATGAATGTCTAGAGAGTTTTGGCTCATGTTCAAAAACAATAACACTGAGACGGATTAATATAAATAAACTGGCGTGGGGTTTAAAAATTGAAATTACCGAAGACTATTCAGAATCACGTTGTGTTTCAAATTGTACGATAGCAATCTTACAGAATGGTTTGGATCTGAAGTACAACATAGGGAAATAATAGTGAATGCGTAGGTGTTCTTCCTAGTTAGAAACAACAGAGACGAGAAATAGGTTTGGAGAGGAACCTAAATTTACGCCAAATAACCTGATGGGCGCTCTCCTACGTCAACAATTTTTCCAAGTTGAGAAAAATAAACAAATTGACTGAGTCAGTCTAATTATCCTTCTCCTTTAAAATGAGATTCGAGGCACGAAAAGGGTTGGATGGGGGATATTCATGAAGATCATAAATGTTTAGTTGGTACTGTTGGTTAATAAGTCTCCCCAGCTCAGTCATGAGGAAATGACACATGGCATAGAACCAATTTTGTCAAAGGGTTTCACGGGGTTTAACTCAACCATATAGATTTTGATTTGGCTCATGGCACCAGAAAATTCATCATTCTTAAAGAGTTTCCTTGAACTTATGTCGCAATAACAAATACTTGCACCTACATATTTTCTAAATAAATAATAAAGATAAATAAAAATAAAATAAATAGAAGCCGTTGTACTTACAAACAGTGACAAGCGTGAAGCCAACGGTACTCGCCAGATTTTTGGTATGGTAGCTTTAGGGAAACCGAACGCCTACAGCTAGGATACCAAAGAACTAGTGAGCACCAAAAAAAGCTGGTGATGCATTTGTTGCTTGGTGACACATTCTTCTACAGCGTTTAAAAGCGGTGATGTGGATGCGAGGAAGCGTACATACAACGAAACGTAACAAAAGCGGCTACTGGTACTTTACAATTATAGTACTAGTAGGGAGACAAGTATGAATATATTAGACAATTGTTGCTGATGGGAAAATTGACGCGAGATATCAGAAATATGGGTTTGGTATCAAGGTTTTTAAAATTGCTTACTTAGTCAGGACTTCGGATTCAAATCAAAACATACACCTTATTACTATCGGTGCCCCGCCTAATCAAGCTCTTCTCGCTAACTATCATTCATCAGGCAAACAGAGAAAACACTCAGTAAAAAAAATAAGTGATATCAAGCTGTTTGGATGAGCACGTAAAAAAATTGTAAAACTAAAGCTTTTTTAGGCCGGGAACATTTGGAAGCGAGGTAGGTTACATCTATCAAAACAAAAGTAAGGAACGTGAGGCAGAAAACACTTACCGCCGCAAAGCATCGCAACTAAGACGATACCACAAGACCAAATGTCGGCAGGCTGGGCGGCATAGGGCCTAAGGAGGACTTCAGGAGCGACATAAGGCAGCGTGCCACACCTATGTGACAGGGCACGTTCCTGGAAGACACATTGTGTAAGAACTCTGTGATAACGAATTGACTGTTTCGAGATTCGATGAAGTACTATTCAGGAACAAACCTTTCCTCCTGCTCTAAACATAGTGGCCAGACCAAAATCGGAAATCTTCAGATTATAATTGACGTCCAACAGTATATTTTCAGGTTTGATGTCTCTATGAGCGATACCCCTCGAATGTAAGTAATCCTGTACAAATAAATAAAGAATTTATAATTTCAAAAATTGTTTCAAGTTGAAAAAGTTTTCGAATAGACAACTATTCAATAACTTACGACTCCCTGCAGTAGCTGAGACATGTATTTGCGAGCGTCAGACTGATCCATCCCAACTTCAGGTTCCACTTGGTCGAAGAGCGCCCCATGAGCAGCATACTCAAGAAAAATGTATTCTTTGTCGCCATGTGATCGGCACCCGTAGAATTGAACGATGTTCGGGTGACGGAGGCATTTGTGAATTGCGACTTCTTTTTTGACTTCAGCAGCGACATTCGGACTTCCCCGAGTATTTAGAATCTTCATCGCCACATACTCGCCGGTGATTTTGTTTTCCAAGAGCTTCACCCTGCGGAAAGGGAGATCATAATGTAAATCGTCTTTCAAGAGCGAAGCGTCAAGAGCAAAATGTTGTGAAAAAACGATATTCCTACACCAATTGATTGGAGTTAAAATAGGTCGCCGCATGGTGAGGTCAGAAGTTAGTTACTCCCAACGGGGTAAAATCGCATAGCCGAGAACTTCACTCAAAATTTAGGCTTAGGTAAAACAAAAGAACAACAGGAGGAAAGTATGGGGCTCTTTTAGAGCTCTAGGTAGCATCACATGAGCGATGAGGGGAACGTAATGCTCCATAAAATTAATGAAGAGCTTATAACTGTGCTTTGAAAGAAAAAAACGCTGGCAATTCTTCAACAACGATTTAATACTCCTTAGATCAAGAGTATGGGGAAAACAGTGAGTGGAGTGCCTAGGACTCGTACAAATAGGTAGACAGATGACCCATACCCACCTCCGATGGGCACCAATTGGTCCGGGACCCATCTCAATGGATTCAGCGTCCGAAATTTAGTAGAAAATGATACCCCACATCCCTAGTTCTCAAAATCGAGTTTCACAAAACGCACTTTTATCCATACAATTCCAAACATAGGTTGATTATTCAAGGAATAAATAACCAAAAGAATGTGTGAAAAAATATATTGCTATCAGTTGCCGATCGGTTCAAAACAAAATGGGTTGAAGAGACGAATGAGAAGAATCAGTCAAGTTAGAAGGAGCTAGAAGCGATTATTATAATAATATGATTTCTCCCATAAAGTGGACAAAAATGTTCGGCAACAACGCTTCCAAGTTATGAAAATGTTTCAATAATAAATAGAAGTTATCAGTTGGTGTGAACTGTAATGAGTTGAATTTTTCATCAATGAAAGATATCTAAGTGGATGTTTAATGTTATCTTTGATATAAGATCCCCCATTTCCATAATTTATTGTAACAAAAGCAACTTCACTCCTGGAGCCACTAGTCGACAATATGAAAAGTTTGGTTGCACTCACTCGCCGTAAGCTCCTTCTCCCAGCACTTGGGTGATGATCCAATCCTTGACGAAGTCCATCAGAACTGGCTGAGCCCTTCAACAGCATTTCACACAATCTGGAAATGAATACAAATCGTGATGAACATTGCTGCCTAATAGACTGTGCCGAATGAGAGGGAACAATGGGGAATCCAAACGCCAAGGAACAACATTACACCAACCAAATTTCAAACAAGGCTGGCGTGACGTCAGCAGCGTAATCTAACCGGCAGCATCCCACGTGAGCTTCCGGAATGATGCGAATTTGTTACTCAAAAGTCCTATTTTGACTTTAGTTAGTTATAATTGACCTAAATGAACAATCCCCTATAGCAAGAGAGGCACCTTAAATATCAGAATCAAGCAAATGATTTAAAAGAAGATGTCGAATACATCAGGCTGCATCAGGTAGCCGTCGATATTAAGACAATAACGTCCTCAGATATTTAGTATGTGAGGGGTGGTGCTGCCAACATAAAAAAATACAAGTACGACAAACTGGACCTTATTATCTACAGATTATTGCTTCCCGCTGGGCCAAAAATAAATTTCTATTAGCCGGATTGTATTGGCCATTCAGACAGACATCAATTTGAAACTCAGGATAAGAGCAACGACTGACTCGCATATATCCGAACATCCATTGTGAAGAGTAAGCGAAAGTATGTACCCTCTACTGGAAAACTGTAACAGCATCAGCCTTCAAAGTAACACATTGGTTACAAAAATACAAAATAAAATCACCACATCGCCAATGTTCAACTGCCAATCACGTTCCTCGACTAACCATTTCAAATTTTTATTGTTTTGTACTGTATTTAATACAAGTTCTTCAACGCTTCTAAACCAAACACAGGATGTTCAAATAAGAAAATGACAATTATAGTACTCTAAAGCTATACATATTAAGATACTCGTAAAAATGTTGATATGTTCATTCAAACGATTAACGTTAAATTATCGAACCACTTGGAAATAGGTAATTACAAACTGATAAAATTGCTTAGGGAGTAATAAGGGGAACAATTGTAGCAATGTGAACCCTCACTGATGCTAGGACTAATATTCTACAACAAAAATGTTCAGTACAGTTCACTTCTAGATTACCATGATTCTAGTTCCCAATAATTAGGACGTTTACCTGGATTGGACAATTTATTATTGGTTCTGCTTATTGAGCATAAACGATTCCTGATCATCTGATATTGTTATATTGGTTGGTTATTCCTTGAATAATCAACCTATGTTTTCATGCAAATGGTCAACCTCTCCGATTCGGCTCAAAATTTTTTTCTGGACGTTTCATGATGTCTAGATCAAAAAAAGTCAATGTCCGTCCGCCGTCCACGCCGTTTTTGGTAGTAGAAAATTTTTTAAAAATCTGAAATTTGGGTCAGGGGTCTGTTCCCGGCCTAGGACGGTCCTCCAAGCTTTTCAGCCCGATCGGACCAAATTTAGGGCAGGGGTCAAAATGTGTTTTTTGAAAAATTGATTTTCGAGATTTTGGGCGATTTAGGCGAGTGGGGTATCATTTTCCACTAAATCTTGGAAGCTGAATCCAATGAAGGGTCTCAGACGATGGCACCCACTGGAAGAAGTTATGGGTCAAATTGGGTATATATTACCCATTTTAAATATGTGTTTATGAGATTTCTGGTACCTGGGCGTGTAAGGTATCACTTTTCCACTAAATCATGGACACTGAATCGATTGGAATGGGTCTGGGACCCGCCGCACCCACCGTTATCCCCATTTCCCCCATGTTGAAGAAATGAGTCTACTTGCGCCTGGTCTGACGAATAACCAACCCCTGTGTATTTTTTCAATCATCCCCAGCAGTCGACAGATGATCAAACAGAAGGAGTTACAAAAGCTGCAATAGGATCCAAGAAGAAAGAATCGTTATTTTCCATCACGCTTTGAATAAGATCGGAAACCGGTAGGCAAACGTGCGATCCGTCGTTGAGGGTCGCGAGGGATTCGGGATTCATGTATGCTAATTCCCAGGGCCTGTGAGAACTCGAAACATATCCGGTTTCTAATCCAATGAGACCCACGGTAGGTGCGATGTATCAATAAAATAAGGAGATTATTGTGAGAGGAAAACCCCTAATCAATACTGTTATTGCGTGTTCGGGTTAAAAACGAGTGACTCAACGGAGAATAACCGAAAGAAGGCGACAAGGTCAAAATTTCGTCTGCTGCAGAACTTTAGGGGCAAGAAGTTCAAGGGGAGTCTTTTGGGCGTGGGAATCAAGATATCAGACGTCTACCTACAACGTGTCTGGACCAAAAATCGCTTCTCGCTTCAACCAAATGCGTGAAAGTTGACCCAAATATCGACTCAAGGACGTGTTAGATCAAAGGCTCGTAGGGAAATGTATTGGTATTATTATTACTGTGACATAATAATATGTTTTGTGTAAAGCGTCGAGTTGGGAGGGCAATTTGGCGAGCATGGCGAAAAGAAGGCGTGCAATGGACGGGAGGGAAGTTTTCTGAGATTCTCATAAAAGGTGAGTGAAGACAATTTGCGAATTTAGGGAGAAAATTACGAAATGTTGTAGTGGAGACCGGTGTTACCTGATTTCACGTAGAGGGAGGACAAATCGTAGCGATGATCGAAGTCGGGGTGGCGAGGAGGTGTGTGGTACAAAAGCGTTGCGACTGCGGTAACAATCGGTACGAGGGCTTTCCGAACACCTGCTGATCCCCTTGCTGGACGAAACCCCTCGACAAACAAGGCAGGACATCGTCGAAGGTGGAATTCACTCGAAGGATATCACAACCGTGAAAAAAAACCCGGTAGTCGACGAAGGAACGTGACGAAATCGAAAAAAGCCTCGTTTGTCGATGATTATTGGAATCTCTTTTAATTCGGGGGAAGGTAGAACGGAGGAAGGTCCGGGTAAAGAGACGAGAATACGAAGAAGGGGGAGTGGAAGGGGTGCGGGGAGAGGGGTCAGAAGGATCGTTACCTCGGCCACCTCGGTCTCTTGCCCCAACAATCGATTCGCCCGACGGGTTTGTCTCGATCGGCATCGGCGGATCGATGTTCGCCCGCAAGAAACCAGTTTTGCCAACCGGACAGATTATTTCTAGAAATCGTTTTTCTCACGCATTCTGTGTAAAACTCACTTTGGAATTACTACACGCGATAACGAATTTTTCTCTCACTAACCATGAAAATTCAAAAAACTCAATTAGTATCAAGTCGTCGGTAACATGACATGACCATGACCTCGCCTCAGAAAGCTCAACCAAATTTAAAGCTTTCACGAGATTAGATAAGGTAGCAAGCTCGTTACCATGTGCCCAACCCAAAGCGAAAATGAAAAAGAATGGTATTATTGTCGAGTAAACAAAAAATTCAATATCAATATCTACATTTTTGTTTGTTCTTGATTGGGTAAATTCAGGTGAGCGTAATTCAGGAAGAGAGAGAAACCCAATGAGTCAAGGCTTCCCTATATTTCAAGTATAATTAGGTATATAATTTCAACTGAAAGATTTAGGGCCCAAAAACGGAGTTGAATGAGAAACATTCGAGTACATCTCTGTGGGTTCCAACAATGCCGATTCTTCAGCAGACGAAACAACAATTTTTTTTTACTTCAAGTACATTGTGAACGCCATTTTAACTAGTAGACGATAGGTAGTGTGGACAGTCAACTACTACGATGTGTAAGCATGAAATGGATATACTTTCGATTACACTAGTGGGAATATCGGTCTCACTCAACATATTCGGTGCAGCGAGTGAGCGCTTTTGAAGAGAAGACATCAAGACTCACTTCAGTGAGGAAGCTCTCGTTAATATTGTTAAAGCTTGATCTAATTAAACCAACCCCATACACCCTATCCCCGATTTACTATCATGTTACCGTTAACAATCATCAAGGTAACGAAAACAGTTCAATAACTTCAACTTGTTGAATAATTGTTAACAATACGATCACACGGCTGTTAGAAGAGAGCAAAAAGCAATAGAAGGAACAGCAACACAAATTCCACCACCAGCATCGTTGCAAGGAACTTGTAGCAATAAGTGTTTCAAGTCGAACAGATTACGTAGCAATGGTTCATTGCATACATACCCCAATAAATTCTCAGTAAGTACAAACAAAGGTTCTTGGCTGACTCAGACATGAGTCATCAATCAATTCCCTCTTTGGCGAGAGAATCAGAGACATTCCATGACATGATGCTCAATCATCATATTTAGGTAAATTTACAGAACAAATCGCTCATAAGGTCGTCTGACTATCACTGAACACGTATAGCGAAATATCGCCAAAAACCTCAAGGCCTTGACGACGACTAATTTCGTTTCTCCTTCAGTGATCTGAAAACGTCGTGACTTGATAAAAGTTCGTAGAATCTACAGAAACCAATCCAAGCAAGTGACTAATTTTAATGTAAAGCTTCTGAACGTATTATCTGCTTACCAGGATTATTGGGTTCAATGGATGGACAAGTATGTACCACGGAGATGATTTACACGAATAGGCGATACTCATGTTTTTAACAAAGTGACATCAGTCTTTCCAAGCGAGCGTTATCAGGAAGCGAACAGGAGATAAGTAAGCACTTCCTACTGTTCAAAGTAAGGACAAGTTGAGGCTATCAAGTTATGACTTCCAAAATCATTGCACATCCGTGCGTGGTGACTCAACGTTTATGAGAATCGTATGTACTGACGTGCGTCATATCTACTTTCTCCAAGTCGGAGAATTGGAAGTATTCATCAATTACGTACACGCTAGCATAAATATCCATTTTAGCCGCATTGAACATTGTTTCCATGCGTTTGGCGCCTGATGGATATAAAGTAGAAAGGTGGATTATCCAACCCCAACAATTTTCGGATTACGTTTTTATTCCCTGAAGAACATCTTATAGATATGTACGTAGGAATCACCAGTGCACACAAGTTCCCCAATAACGAGCCAACGACATAACCTTCAAGGACAAGATGACTCCATGTAGATGAGACGTCAATATAAAAGAAAAATCTATGGTTTCTCCATCTACACGAGGCTTGTTTAGACGGTCTTGAAGCAATTCACTTGAACCGCGTGACTAATACATACGTGTCAAACTAAGGAAACTTACCTGGGAACACCACGCTAAAGCTCCCCACTCTTCGTACGAATACGATTTCATTCGTTGCTTTCCCAACTACTTGGAAGGCTCATTCATAACTATATCTGAAGAAATTTGAATGAGCCGAAAACTACCCTGAAAGAACCCACTCTACCGTACATTGATCCATCAGAAATCAGGATGCTGCTGGTAGGAAAGTACATCCTCAAGGCACGAATAATGCACGTGGTCGTATCGAAATAACATGATGTAATTAAATCTAAGGTGTGCGAAGTACTCACCAGGACAAATGTGGTATTCTCCTCCAACAGTCGGCATTTTCCATTCAAGGTATCATACTCGAACAAAAGGCATCCAAGATCTCGTGGACGGTTCAAGATGGCAGATGGCGGACTGGCAAGAAAGAACCAAACGACGTTTTCGCGCCTATCCCGAAGAATAATGGCGAAGGTTGACTCGTGAATAAATACGAATTTGACCCCACCCAATCGAAGTTTGTCGCCTCACTTTTCAGCTTGGAAATTTGAGATGAAAAGCGGCGCAAGTGTGCTATTATGCTACCGACATTCGAACTTGAGAGGTTAGCAAAGAATGGAAACATCTTCAGAAAACTTGAAAGTGAAATTCTTCGATGCACCGTATGCACTATATCGAAAAATTATACAAACTTTTTTTTTACTGGAATTCCAGACAGTAACTCGAGAAAATGAAGACGTCACAGCCGAAAATCAAACTCGATTGCACCTAAACGAGAGAGTGCAGAAAAAGTGCAAACAAGGAGGTGGTGCACACTTCACGTTTCACAGGAGGTGGAGTTATGGAGTGGGGATCGAAGGGTCGTGGCGGAGAGGCGAGGTGAAGCCGGGATCCTTCGATTCGATAATCGACTTATGCTATCGAATTGATATCAATTCAGCAATTTTGTCAATATGTTAATTAATGATTATTCAATTTTTGCTTAGAGTTGTGTTCGCATTAAACTATTTGCATTTTTTGTGATTGAATAACAGTTCGAACGATAAGACCAATGTTGAGCGAGGTTATAAATAGAAAAAAATATATTTTCGGACTACACACAGTTACCTGAATGTTCTTTTTTCCTTTTTAAGGTCGGTTCACTTTTTGAAATGCGATAAAAACAATAACTGAAATTAATTGAAACAATTTAAATTCACAAACCAATATGACGAACCACATTGAATTGTGCGGTGTTGAAGCCTTTTACCTCGAGGCGGTATATATTACCCATTTTGAATATATGTTTTCGAGATTTCTGGTACCTAGGCGTGTGGGGTATAATTTTCTCTAAATCTTGGACGCTGAATTCAATGAAGTGGGTCCCAGAACGATTGGCACCCACCGGAAGAAGTTATGGGTCAAAATGGGTATGTATCCACCCATTTTGTATGTGTCAAGATTTCTGGTGCCTAGTACGTGTGGGGTATCATTTTCCAATTAATTTTGGACCCTGAATCGATTGGAATGGGTCCGGGACCCGCCACACTCACCGTTTCCCTCATTTGAGGAATAACCAACCCGTGTATTACACACATTTGCAGGGTTTTTTTTCTGAACGTTTCAAGATGTCTAGATCAAAATTAGCAAATGTCCGTCCGCCGTCCACGCCGACTTTGGTAGTAGAAATTATTCTAAAAATCTGAAATTTTAGTCAGGAGTCCGTTCATGGTTCTAGTTGGTCCTTGAAACTTTTCAACCCGATCAAACCAAATTTGGATGGGGTAGGGGTCAAAATGTTAATTTCGAAAAATGGATTTTTGAGATTTTTTGCAATCTAGGTGTGTGGGATACCATTTTCCACTAAATTCTGGACGTTGAATCCAATGAAAAGGGCCCCAGAACGATTGGCACCCACTGGAATAGGTTATGGGTCAAAATGGCTATCTATTACCCATTTTGAATGTGTTTTCGAGATTTCTGGTACCTACCTAGGCGTGTTGGTTATGATTTTCCACTAGCTTTTGGACGCTGAATCCAATGAGACAGGTTTCGCAACGAATGGTGCCCTCAGGATGAGGCTATGGGTTCAAATGGGTGCCTATTTACCCATTTTAAATGTGTATTTTCCAGATCTCTGGTACCTAGGCGTGTGGGGTATCATTCTCCACTAAATTTTGGACGCTGAATCCAATTAAATGAATCCCGGAACGATTGGCGCCCTCTGGATGAGGTTACGAGTCATAATGGGTACCTATCTACCCATTTTCAGTACAATATTCAAGAAACCCTAACAAGGACTCCAGCAAGCATCAGCAGCCATCTAATAATTTACTTCTACGCTATCGGTAATCTTGTTAAATTACACAATAACACGATCAAAAATTGACCACATATTCTTTCTAACAATGCTCTTAATTTATCCTGATATACTATAGTTATGTTCTACACAATAGAACATTTTGGGCGGATTTTTTCCTACGCTCGATTTGATATACTTACACCATCTCTACTAACTCAAGGTTATTATTTCAAAAGGCAAACTAGCTTCGCATCATGTTTTTACTCCTTGAAGGTATGGATTCCAAGCCTGTACCATTCCTTGTTGGCCTATGTTAAAGATTCCGTGCTAGTGATTGGCTGGTTGTAATTTTTTTTGTACCAACTTCGTAGCCAAGCAGGAATACATGCCACACTCGTGAACAATATTTAATATTTATATAGACCATTAACTAGAAACTCGTTAAATAATTTTCCTTGGAACATTCTCCAAAGACGTATAAGGAGACCAAGGTTATAAACGTCACTATCGTTTTGGAAAATAACAGCAATTTATTTTCAAACAGAACAGCCGCGTTTTCTGCTTTATATCGGAGAAGAATTTACATCGTCAATAAAATTCATTATACAAAATGTTTAATAACCCCAACTATTGGCTTGGTATTGTATAGTGTGATTACAAGAAGATATCTTTAGTGGTAAATTTGGTCTGTACAAATTATAATTACGAATACAATTGAAAGGCTCAACGTTATCGAAAAAGCAAGCTAAAACATTAATTATATTGGAAAACGTTGAATAAAACAATGCATTTAGCGAGTTAGTCTTGGATTCAGAGATCCTACGGGGGTAATTCCTATTTCTCTCAAAAACGCAGGCGTTATTTTGTTACACTAAAAAAGGTGGAAAATTAGGGATAGGTATTTATAAAAGGTCAGGATACATAGGTGGCCAGAAAACCACAAAATATTAATAAAGCAAAAATGACCAGACGCACAAAGAAAAAACAACTGATCTGGACACGATTCTCGTAACTTCATGAGCTCTGGAACGAGAGCATTTCTCTATAATTTCAATAAATGCCGTAAAAAAGCAAAATACTAGGTTTCTCGTACAACCTCAACTTGAGGTTGGCAAAAAGAAAATGGAGGTCACCATTTTTCCCGTTCACTAACGAATGGGTTGGGGCTTCAGGATTGAAGATGATGAAAAAATATGAGATGGTCCGTTGTTCTATTTCAAATAGTGAACTAACCCCGTTACGAGGTCCCAGTTTCTACGAATAGATATGAATGATGAAATTGGGAAATCAAATTGACAGATGGTTGATCAAACAAAAATAGAACAAATGAAGATGGCTGGAATCAAAAGTGTGAAAGCGAGGGACTCAAGGCCCATTCAACGGACAAGATACATAATATAATGTTATTACATATCAGAGGTTTATTAAGCGTTTGAGGTATTTACGAATACAATTTGACTTTAAAATCTCCATTTTTAAAATTGCTGCAGATGCTAACGTTTGGACCTTCCCATAGGTCCACGGGCAATCCGAACACTACCAATATTATGGTTGATCATTCAAATTTTATCTTGGATTAGAAGAAGGCAGAGGTTTTATCAAAACCACCAGGCCGAAAACAGCATATTTGTGGCCTCGTAGAGAGCTGAACACTTTAAGACCTAACCCACTGACAAGCTGAGGTCTTATGACTCCCGAAAAAGCAGAAATAATTTGCCTGGTTCAGGTCAAACAGTGAGAAAATCAATTGTAATTCACTATGACTCCGCTAGTCAATCCAACATTAATAATCTTTATGATTGCTCGTTATAAATTACTCCAAGTTTCCATTTCATTGATTGGAGCGTTAGCATATTCCCTGTCCGGACAAATAACAAAAGACAACCAGAGCTTAGGACGTAATTGTTTTCATTATTGGCAATAACCTCTAAGTTTGTGCTTTCTACGGGATTTTTCAAAACACCGATATTGTGGCTCATACCCGACGCAAACGTAGCACCAGCTTGAACACATTCATCTTAAATCATGAACTAACAGAGGATTGAAATAGCGAAAGGTACCGCTCGTGAAATTAACGGTTGTAGCTAGGTTTAAAATAGGATCGCTAGGCGGACTACCGACAAATATGTGTAAAGGTGGTCTGGAGTGTTTCTGCCTAGAAGAACGATTTAAAAATTGGTGAGTGGTTCCATCAAATCGTGAGTTAGGACGAATCATTCCCTACTGAGACTTTTCAACAGGTGAAATAGGAACTATCTGGAGTTGGACAACTTCATAAGATCCAGGAATCAGGAGAATATTAATTTAGAGCTCCCATAAACTGAGCGTGGATTTTGTAGATTTAGTTAGTAATGCACTTATTAAAATAACCGTGTCATACGCGGGAAATAGTGTGGATCACTGAATATTGACGAGAATGAGCTCACAATGTGTATAGGCGATGAACCAACCTACTCCGATACCTGGTCTTCATTCGGACGACCCCAGCCCACGAATGGGATGGGTCGAGCGCCGACAGATGAAACGAACAATTCAGATAAGTAAATACGTAATAACAAAAATTGATAAATGACAACAGTTAACCGAATTAACTAAGATGATTATAATGTACAGAGCGTGGACTCACTGAGGCCGGTACTCAGGAATCCAAATGAACTGCTTGTCCTCGAGTTCACTCGTTTCATTGCACTGACCACCGCCGCCCATTCGGAAGATATACAGTCCTAAGCCTGGAAGAGATTTTGCCTCCATTTATTTTTTTCACCAGAGGAACGTTTGAAGAGAATGCAAACGCCTAATCAGCACACAGTATTCTGGTCTCCAATAGCACGCTCTACAGCACTGCTAGATATAAGCCCGACATTCATAATTTGGCACCAACAACCGTTTTCATGAGTTACATGAGACGTACATCAGTACAAACCTCAATTATTTTCAGTTGCCCTTGACGCTTGTCTCTTCTGAAGGGCTGCCGTCAGGTCGTGTTTCAGCGACGCTCGAGTTTTCGATCCAGACTCCGGCTCGACTACTCGGAGACCATTGACAATATCCTTGGTTTTCCCAAAGTATATTTCGTTCAGGGTATTTCTGATTTTATTCTCCATATCTTCGACCATTCTACCGATGTTGGCGATGTGTGGGGTCACTTCTGATACGTTTGCGTCAACCTCAACCTAAAATACACATTCAAGTATTGTTTAGTGACTCAAAAAACGCCACGATATACGAATGATACTGTCAAAAGGATTATGATTTACTTGGCGGGTCAGGGAGCCTCCGAGGTTCATAGTTCCACTTCCAGTTTTGTTCGTTTGTAACCACAACATAACAGTTGATGTCAGTTTGTAATGAGCGTTGCGGCCGGAACTTTTTTCTTGAACTTCTACAACGTGGATCGAGTCCCAACAACCTTTGATTTTTTTGGAGCCGTCGCCTGCTTTCTTGATGAGGATAGCACCTGGTGGAGCATAGTCGGCATTGAAAAACATACCACGATAACAATCCGACAAAATGTCGATTTATGCGTATAAAACGAACCTGCGAAACCATTGATTTCTAAATCCCACAGGTAAACCGAAGAAACGCCTCCCTCAAAATACATTTCTCTATACTGGTCAAAAGCGTTATTTGCGTCGATTTCAATTTTTCGTAACCTTTCCGACGGCATAGAACCATCTTCAAGAGTGGGAGTGTAGGTGTTACTCCACGGAGACCTGAAACAGTGTAGTTTGCTCGTGTACAAAGGTATTGTGAAACGTCTTATGAAAGGGAAACTCAATAAAAGAGTACTTAGCAAAAACAATTTTTGTTCGTTCTCACCTGTATGAATCGCCGTCTCGATTGTAATCGCACAATAAATAGTCTTTGCCGGCTTCCTGGTCGCGAGCGATTTTCAATGGTTGGTCCACTGACGAGAGAAGATCTTCGCACAGGCTTGGTACCAAATCGATCAAATCGCTGAGATTTTTCTCGATTTCTTGAGGCGGGAGCCGTCTCATCAAGTCGAGGGCACAGTCCATCTGTTGATCAGTCTGCGGAAAAAAGGGGTTTATAAAACGGGCGTCTTGTTCGGCAAAGGATTTTCACAAGGCTCTATGACCTTCCAATCAAATAGCCACCACTGAGTGTACCCAATCGGTAAGACAGAGAGTAAGCAGATGAAATAGATCACGGGGTACAAGTCTACTACACTCAAGCGTAGCTCCATTCACAATTTTACATGTATAGTATACTGTTATTTCGCAGAATATCCTATTTTGAAGTAAATTTGAGTCCGAGGAAGGTTGTATCTAAGTGCAACTGTAGATAACGAGTGTTGTTATTTTGGTGAGATCAAGATCTTTCAAGATTACTCCCAAGCATTGGTACATCAGTGGATTTCTTGATTTGGGTCAAAGCGCTGACAATATTAACAAGTAAAATAGGCGTGAACAGTGAGTCAGCCACTCGAAATGCTCCTTACAGTTGTCAATAACAGTAGAAAAGAAAAGGTTATAAGGAACTTACCATTCTGGTATGCGGGGAAGAAACTACAGCGGTTTCAACATCCAACGAGCCGAGCCCTTTACTTGGGAACCCTCAGAAACTTCACTTAGAACGACTTGCAACACGAAAATTCGCTAATTCGACGAACTATCAACTATATAAACACCGCCACTCACTTTGCTTGCGGAAAAGGGAAGACGAAAGTTTAGTCAGCTCCAATAAAAATTAGAAATGTGAACCTCAGCATCAGCCATGCAAAGAGTGTTGAAAACAGCACAGCTTTAGTTCTTCATTTGTCCGCGAGAGTGCGGATCCATATCACTATCAGCTGATGTAAGGCGCTGAATGATTCTTTGCTGAATTCCTCAGCGCCCAAACTGTCGTACAATAAGGATTATTTATTATTTTTCAATCGCAGAAAATTCATTTAGAAATTTTACTCGGCAGGTAATTTCTGCACAGGATGACTTTCCAAGTTCACTGAAAATTCCATTGTTTCCAGGACCATTCTTGTTTGTTGGGGCTGGCTGTGAGCGGTGGCCCAAGAGGCGACCCTAAGCACTTTACGGTGTCTCAGTATAGCCAGAACTGATTGGTCCAGCAGTAAAAAAATGATTTACCGTGGGAAAAATAGAAATAATGTATTATTGGTAATTCTGCAGAATATCTCCCAGTACGTTCTACGGTGCCCGCATACAGTAGGATGCGAGATCTGAGCCGTAGTGTTGGCCAACATGACTAAAATCTCAAACGTGGATGATGTGACGCATGCGCAGTTCCCTGAATCTGTTCCGTTCTCAGGCGAGCATTCCTCGGTCCGACTCATATCCACATGTGAGTAGTTTTCCTAGACAATTTCCGATATTCAATTTATTTTTCCGTCTTTGAATCAACCACCACCCCATGTGCGTAAGCTTTCTGTATCTCCAAAGCATTTTCGGGCGACCACTGTTTTAGAACTTCGCGCGGCCATCGTCTACACCGGTTTTGATCGACAGAGTTTATTGACACTGGAGAACAACTATTCGCGCCATGTTGCTTTCAATTTAGCATTTATCACGTTGAAAACTGCGTCAAATTCGTGCTGACGGCCGTAAATGTACTCAGTTCAAGTAGTGGTATCGGTTTAAAGCGGGTTTTCTACCCTGTTTACTGCGTACAGAGGGAGAAAGTGGTTCACCCGTGAAGGTGTGAAACGTGGTCGTCCCTCCTCCCCGCTGCCTCTTCTCGTGCATACTACTGTTATAATTCCTTCCTTGCTTCTCCCGTCTGTTCTCTGTGTTTGTATTTAGTCGTATGATCCCCTTGTTGTTGGCTGAGAAATTGTGAGGGACGCTCATTTCGTAAATAGGCCCTAAGTTGATATCGATACCGTCCGTATATGCTCGATGCCCTCCCCCTTTACGTCCTATCGACGTTTGTACGTTTACATGTACCAAAAGAAATTTCAGTTCAATTTGTTTGAG
Source organism: Cyrtorhinus lividipennis (assembly GCA_019603395.1). Taxonomy (NCBI): domain Eukaryota; kingdom Metazoa; phylum Arthropoda; class Insecta; order Hemiptera; family Miridae; genus Cyrtorhinus; species Cyrtorhinus lividipennis. The sequence goes on from CM034004.1 coordinate 13,482,657, forward strand.
TCTCGCACCTCACATTTGAAGTAAAAATGATGATTATGCTGAGAGCTATTCCGATTTCGCACGAGTGCGCTCTCTGTCGTTGAGGTTGATCCCCTCAATGTAGAGATAACCTATCCCGTACTGCATGAGCAGAAAAAAACCATTGTCGCACTATCACCCTCCCTCCTTGTCTGGGGAGATCACCGGTCTCTTTATTCATTTTTCGCCGCATTGCAACGAGGCAAATTTGCTAGAGTCGTTCATTGAGCATTCGTCAATATTCGCGGGTGTCACACGTTACTCGTACTAAACGCTGGTACCTAGGTAGGTAATTTGAGCATGAGCAAGGTCATCAATTCGTTCAATTCATCTAGCCGAGGTATCACACGGATTCCTGTTCTTGTCCCGGTTTATTTATTATTTGCCCGATTGAGGCCTGTAACTGTAATAGTAAGCGCTAACCATTTCAACTGAAAACCCCGTGTGCACGACCAATTATAAATTCAAATGTTCCATAATGGTTGATCCATTTTATTTGATGGAAACCAAACGTCGATGCTCGTTTTGTTGTTCCACTGTGGTGCTCTTAAGGGCGTAATTTTCTCAATATATCCAGATATTAAATCTCACCCATTTAAGTAAGTATAAAGAATGTAGACAACGAAGACTAAAATATAGGTTCAACCCAACTTGATCCTTGTGTATGGGACATTTCATAAATACTTAATTTGGAAAATGAAAGGAACTAATTTTAACTGAAGATTCACTAAGCCATTTCCTGATTTAGGTTGGTTTCAAGCCTTTGTGAAGCCAGCTAGTCGTAAGGATAATCTATATAATGAAATGTATTTCGATAATCTAATTAAATCGTATTCCCACGTAACAGAGTGTGAAACTTGCGATTCCCTCGTGAGGCCATTAACCTTGACTAAATTTGTTTAATTGAAAAAAAGTGCTAATTAATTCAAGATTGATTTTATTGTTAGCTGGTTATTCCCAGGGCAAAGGTGAATGAGAAAGTTACATAGACGTTTTGATTTTGAATGTTCAGTTTAGTGTTGACTAGTATAAGACTTGTCCCGACGGAAAAGAATAAATTGGTTAGATTTAATGAGTTAAGTGAGTTTCTTATATGAATGTAACTTCTTTATTGAAAAGATAATTTATGAAAAAAATAATAAAAAAATCACTGATTACTTAAATATCATGGAGTGCCCTATCAAATTCACAAATCTTGAGACCGCCAGAAGTTCAATTTCTGTCTTTTTTTTAAATCTCTCTGATAACGTTGTTCAAATTTGTTCTATCTGCCCCAACATGTAAGTTTGAATTCCCTAACACCCTTCGCGTTCATAGCTCAGCCACAAACATTGATTATTGAGCTGCAACTACATGAGTGGTTAGTTGAATCGTGGAATCTATTGTTCATAAACTAGTCCTGGCAATGGATTCTGCTCCTTGGACATGAAGGAAAGGAAAAAAAAAAACTTATGTATCCTGTATCGATCAGAACAAAGAGTACCAGCGGGTGAATTGCGCAATGACTACCTAGCATGCATCTTGAAGTTTCAATGTGATCAGTGGGTCGTTCTGCACTTTTTTCAGCGCCTCGTCGATTTCTAAAACGCCCTTAAAAAATGGCCGATATTGAAGACACTCATTTCGAGACTGGTGATTCGGGTGCCTCCGTTACTTATCCTATGCAATGCTCCGCTCTACGTAAAAACGGTTTCGTTATGTTGAAGGTAAATCAGCTAGTCCGCCTCATTCTATTTCAAAATTTCTATGTTTATTTGAAATCGTAGGCCTTATGTGACTTCATGCTAACCATTGTTTTCAGGCTCGTCCGTGCAAAATTGTGGAGATGTCCACTTCAAAGACTGGAAAACACGGTCACGCCAAGGTTCATTTAGTCGGACTTGACATCTTCAACGGAAAGAAATATGAAGATATCTGCCCATCTACTCATAACATGGACGTTCCCTTCGTTAAACGGGAAGATTATCAGGTTCGGGATATTTCAGGCTTTGTCATTCAATAATTTCATTTCCCGTTTCGGAGCTGGCCGCCGTTTCTAATTGTCTTAATCCCGTTAGACGGACAATATACCCCTAATCTGATCAGCAGTATTCGATCCTGCCGCCCCGGGATACCCTGTATTACATAAGGTGTTTTGGAGAGTCGGAAAATCTCGGCTCTACCAGTGATTGCTTGAGGCCGCAAATGTTCAGGTCGTTTGGAAAAAGTAGACATAATTTAGGAAATAAGTATCTATTAAAGTCAATACACGATTAGAGTATCGCTGGTAAATGGCCCACTCCTTGGACGTTACATCCTTGCTAGAGCTCAGTCGTTCTGGGGGAGGATCTTTGGGAAGAAGAATTCTCCTCTAGAGTTGGACTAATAGTCCAAAAGCTGCCCACAACCATGTCAACCCCTCGTGTTTCTAGAGTTCACAAAGCTTCTCCCTCTCGAATTCCAAAAGCTCCACTTCGAAAAATTCAATTTTCAGAACGCGTTTCGGGAAGTTACGTTCCTGTGCAATCTAACTTCAATGCGTTTTGTAGTCAACAGACTACGATAAGCGAAGCAAAAAGAGTAAAATGTAATAAAAAATCGTCACGGTGGAAACTGCGCATGCGTCAAAATCCAGCGAAATCGGACTAAAAGTTTGTAGAATGTAACAAAAAATCGTCACGGTGGAAACTGCGCATGCGTTAAAATCCAGCGAAATCAGACTTAGTTTGTAGAATGTAACAAAAATCGTCACGACCAAAACTGCGCATGCGCCAAAGAAATAATACTTCTCAATAACAAAATAGCATTGTCATTGTCGCTGTCGTTGTGAATTCATATATCGAATCGAAAACAAACCCTTACAATAGTATGTACAATGTTGACATGTTGCATTCTTATACATGAAATTTCTGAAAGTTAGAAATTGCCTGTCGACTATACTAAGTCTCTCGCGCGGAGGGCGAGGTCTTTGAATTTTTTTCTTATTCTCGATTTAACGAAATGTTTTCGTTTCAGTTGACAGACATATCCGATGACGGATACTTGTGCTTGATGTCAGATAACGGTGACCTCCGTGAAGATTTGAAAATCCCGGATGGCGATCTTGGATCCCAGCTGAAGTCAGAGTATGACGCTGGTAAAGAGCTATTGGTAAGCTTTCTTACAAACGTTATTCTAATTCAATTTATAACGCTGGCGCCAATCTTTGGATGTTATTCCTTGAATAATCAACCTCAGTTGTCATGCTCAAGGTCATGAGATGTGGTCCATCTCCGATTGGCCTAAAAGAAAAGTATCTGGACGTTAGAAGATGTCCAGAACAAAAAAAGCACCATGTCCGTACGCCGCCCGGGCCTCTTTTGGTGGTAAAATTTTTTAAAATTCTGATATCGGTCAGGGACCCGTTTCCAGCTCTAGTTGGTCCTCAAAATTTATCAGCCCGATCGGACCAAATCTGGGCAGATGGGCTAAGGGTCAAAATGTATTTTTTGAAAAATGAATTTTTAAGATTTTCGGCGCGATCTAGGCGCGTGGGGTACTATTTTGCACCAAATTTTGGAAGTTGAATCGATTGGAATGAGTCCGGTACATTCCCACACTCACTGTTTTCCCAATTTTTTTAACTCTTCCGATTGTGAATCATCAGCTGGGTTTCAATTCGTTCAATCAGTCCGTCATGAGTGAGAGTGGTGTGAGTATCTCTTTGAAGGGTCCCGAACCGCACTGAAATCGAGTAAATGACCGCATGAACAACTCAGGCCTACTTGATAGTTGAATTAAGTGTAATAAGTGATTCAAGAGATCACGTTGACGTCCATTTACCTTCCAATCTGAGTTGTACCATCACCCTAATCGTGGATTTTCGTTGCAGTGCACTGTCCTAAAATCATGCGGCGAAGAATGCGTGATTGCCATTAAAACCAACACCGCTCTCGACAAATAATAACCTTGACGAAGCGAAGGACACAAAAGTTTTCACAACACGACCACCCCAAACTCAATTTTCTGCTTCAACTGTTTTTTTTTTTTTTAATTTTAATTTTATTTTTTGTTTTGTTGGGGTCTCCAAGTATGTTCTGTATCAAAAATAATAAATTTATCAATGCATGGCCCCTTTTCCCTAATCTCCAGGTAACTTGAAAAATTGAAGGGACAAATTGGAATTTGAGGAGCTAAGAAGAACACTTTTTGTGTTTGAAGTTTAATTTCCTTTATTTAACAGGTTACACTACTTAGAATCCGTTAACCTAAAAATGAAAACAACAGGATTTTGTTTTTCCTTGTTACGTTGATCTTATCGTAGATCTCAACCATAAATAAATCTACTCATTATCACATCTTGTTTTTGTTCACTCTCAAACAGGTATCGTAATATTGCTGAATTGTCGAAACTTATACTGCGATGTTCAACCTCCCGTTTGGTTCTCAAAATCGGGATGTATGATAACGCAAAATTTAACTTGAAAACTTGTTGGCGAGATTGAATGATTGTTTCCCATAATTTCTGATTTCTAGCAATGAACTCTCTTGAAGGGTGATCGAAAACAACTTTTTTTTTAATCTATTAAAAAAGTTTTGCAAAACGCTTTTTTCCATTCCAAATTTACCTTTTACCCCCTTCCGGTGATGTATCGTTTCGTCTTAGGAAAAAACCCGATTATAAATTCAATTCAAAATCATTAATATAATTATTTAATAGAATTTTTTATATTCAAATATTTTATGTATTAAGAGGAAAAACAGTTGTAATTGATGAGTGTATTGTGTTGAATGCAATATTGATATCTTCTCAGAAACAAGATCTTAATGCCAAGAAGCAACCCATAGATATTAAGGGAATTCCTTTTTACGCATTTTTTGCTTCATGGAACATCCAAAGGTACTAATCTTACCCAGTGTTGCTTGATAAAAATGTAATACCGACAATGATAATGGGTAATTTTTCGCATAAATGACTAAAAATAGAGCTTTTTATTTTGTAATGTATTAAAGAAGCGTTGAAGCGAACTTTCCCAATAATTGGAAAAATCACGATGTTCTTTTTGGAAAATTATGTACTGTTTTTGAAATATATTGAAGAGATGAAGTAACTATATTGAGAATCAATAAATGAAAGGCTGGTGAGACGTTTGACATGAGAGAAAAGTAACAGTTCACTTGATGACCCTGGAATCTTGATCGTAACTGCGACTACGGTGTGTGCGATACCGGTAGCTGTTGCTGTCAGGTGGTAAAAGTGATGCGATTTCTGATGTACCTAAAGTGTTTGTGAGAGGAACTCATAGGGGAGGGGGGGTCGAAATGTAGATTGTAAGGTATCAGACAGCGTGGGCCTTCAATGCTTTCAAAATTTAGGGTTTGTCAAATACCTACCTAACTTCATCGTTCGTGAAAAACAGTCCTTGTTTTTTTAAAAATAACAAGCAAATCCACGGTTTTCTTGTCTCCGTGGTACTCGGGAGTTATGAATCCAGAAATAGTACTGTGTGAAGTTGACAAGAGAATTTATTTACGGCTCCTATGATAAATGATTATTTTGCTGAATGTAGAGTGAGTCTTCTCGCAACAGACAGGAACGTAGAAAGCTGGTAGGAGTGGTATTAGTAGAAACTGCCGACCTGATCCTTTGGTTAGTAATTTTGCTAGATAATTGATTGTTCTTGGATTCGGAACCCGCAATAGATGGAACTGCAATCTCTTATGAATCGCCAACTTTTTGCGATGAAGCCAGGTGCCTTCATCTGTTCGACTATCTATCTACTAAAAACATCCTATTGCTTACTACTAATCAAATAGTTATCACGTCCCAATGATATTAAAGTGGCCTCAGAGTGATCTAGTATAATTGGCTGGGCTATTGCAGTACTAAACAATTAATATTCATAGTGAATTTTTGGTGAAAAAAGTCATAAAAATGAAGGGATTTTGGTTCTTTCAAAACTCAAGGTTCACTCAAGTAAGCCTGACTGGGCTTAATTGAAAGAATGCAGTTGCACCTACGTTTTTGGTCTTGATTGTGGATTTCTCCATGTTTTTCGTTACAAGGGGCAATAAAAGTGTTTGGAAATTCACGCAAAATACTGAAGGCAATATTATTTTCATTAGATCATATTATTCAATTGAAAACCTGATTTCAAATCTTACTGATTGTATGATCCTTCCTTCCTCAAATGATCCTTGAAGGTGAGTACGTATTAGTCGGGCTTCTGTGAATTTTGATGGAACCCATTTTTCCTCCCTCCCCACAGAGGAGGAAAGCAAGCAAAAATCTACCTAGAATACATTTCCGATGTGAGTATTCATTTCAAAGTTGTAAAAGTCTGAATCTGGTAATGGCTTTCGTGTTATTATCTACTCATTGGCACTAAGTCGATAACACAATTGCCTAGGCTAGACTAAATTCCATGCATTTTTTGGTCTTTTTTCGGTGAGGGAACCGTTTCCGGCTCTAATTGGTGATTTTGATTTCTGATTGGTGAGATTCTCGCACGGATCCCCTCCCGCCCAGGGGGGACACTTATGAAACCCTCTGGGGAGTTCACACAGAATGCAGAGAAAACCCTAGAGAATCTATTAGATGCACACTTCCCGGGAGCCATAAGAGTGACCGGAGAAGAGAGGGCAACGGCACTGGATTGGGGGAGGGTGGCCGCGCGGCGGTGCTGGGAGGTGGCCAAGAAGTGTGTCACCTTCGACCTGGTCCAGTGGGCTGTGGGGGAGTTTCTTCCCTATAAATCCCCTGGTCCGGACGGGATATACCCTATTCTGTTACAGAAAGGAGGGGCTACCCTGATCCGGACGCTGGTTAGAATTTTCAGGGCCAGTCTGCCCCTTGGACATATTCCAGAAGCCTGGAGGGGGGTGAGGGTGGTCTTTATTCCCAAACCAGGGAGGATCGACCACCTGAAGGCTGGGGACTTGAGACCCATTAGCCTCACCTCCTTCCTGGTCAAAACCCTGGAGAAACTGATCTGCAGATATGTGGGGTGGTTCTTTGTTAGAATACCCCTGCACAGGCGGCAGATGGCTTACCAGCCGGGAAAGTCATGCGACACAGCATTTCATCACCTGACTGGTAAGATTGAAAGAGCCTTGGACTGTAAAGACATAGCTCTAGGTGTGTTTATGGACATAGAGGGTGCGTTTAATTACACAGGATTCGATTCTGTAATGGTTGCTGCCAGGGATCATGGGATTGATGATACAGTTATACAATGGACAAAGACCATGCTTGGCAGTAGACGAGTCGCTGCTTCCCTCGCAGGGGAGCGGATTGTGGTGCGAACAACTAGGGGGTGTCCTCAGAGGGGGGGGGGGGTACTATCCCTCCTCCTGTGGAACATGGTTGCGGATGGTCTCCTGAGACGACTGGAGGACAATGGATTCTGGTGCAAGGCCTACGCAGACGACTTTGTTCTCGTAGTGTCGGGCAGGTTTCAGGATACCATCAGAGACCTCATGCAGACAGCCATGGGGGTGGTAGAAGGGTGGTGCAGAGAGGTGGGACTCAGTGTGAACCCCTCAAAGATTACCCTTCACCAGGAGGAGAATTCCAGACAATTTCTGGAAAGTCACACTCTTTGGGAAGGAACTTGAGGACAGTGAGGGTGGTCAAGTACTTGGGGGTAACGCTGGACTCCAAGCTGACCTGGAACACCCACCTTAAGAAGACATGCGAGAAAGCAAAAAAGACGTTCGTACTTGTGCGAAGGGCATGCGGGAAAACGTGGGGGCTGACCCCCAAAACAGTTTCCTGGTTATACACGACAATAGTTCGCCCTGGGATCACACATGGCGCTGTTGTCTGGTGGAATAAAACGGAGCAGGTGACTGCAACCAAGGCCCTGGAAACCATCCAAAGGATGGCCTGTTTGGCAATTACTGGGGCCATTGGGACAGCACCTACAGCTAGAATGGAGTCACTTCTCGATCTCCCCCCGCTGGACATCTGGTGACCTCGGTGGCAATTTGGACGGCATACCGCCTCCAATGTTACCGTGACTGGCGCCCCTCCAAGGGGAAGGGGCACGCGACGGTTCTGGACAGGGTGAGGGAGTGCCCTTTAGTACACATGCCCTCTGACTCAGTCAAGAGGAAACCTCTAACTGGAAGGAGATTCAATGTGGCCATCCCAGGGAGAGGAGCCTGGACCCAGGGACCCCCGGGGGTGCTGCCAGGGGATCTGGTATGGTACACGGATGGTTCCAAGATGGGAAACGGATCCGGCCTGGGGGTGTACGGCCCGGCGTCAAAATGGGACCTCTCGCTCTCCCTTGGTAGCTGGGTCACAGTATACCAGGCAGAGCTGCTCGCAATAGAGAAATGTGCTGAGGAGAACATGAGGAGGACCTACCGAGGTAGGCGGATCCACATCTTCTCTGACAGCCAAGCAGCACTCAAGGCCTCAATGGGATCGAGCTCTGACTCGAGGCTGGTGCTTGAGTGCTGGGAAGCCCTCCAACTACTGAGTGGAACAAACAAGGTTGTCCTCACATGGGCCACTCGGGAGTTGAGGGTAATGACCGAGCTGACGCTCTGGCTAGGCGTGGGTCGGGGACTGTCTTTACGGGACCTGAACCATACCTAGGAATCTCCCGCACCCTGACTGCAGATTCTGTGGCGAAGACGAGAAGACAGCGTCTCACATCGTCTTCAATTGTCCTGCCCTGGAACACAGGCGTTTCAGAACCTTCGGGACTTTGGACCGAGGGGACTTCCTCAACCAGGAGAACCTGGTCGGAGCTCTGCTGGACCTAGTCGGGAACACGGAGCTTCGGCCAAGATGAGCTCCAGGGGTTAGCACAATGGGCCACTAGGTCTAAGTGCGGGGGGCGGGCACGATGATGGACGTCCCCTCTACCCCTGTGTAATTAATCTAATCTAAATCTAAACCTGAAATTTCGGTGAGGGAACCGTTTCCGGCTCTAATTGGTCCTCGAAACATTTCAGCCTGATCGGACCAAATTTGGATGGATTAGGGGTCAAAATAGATTTTCGAGATTTTTGGCGATTTAGTCAGTTTCCACTATATGTTGGACGCCAAATCGATTGAAATGAGTCCGGGACACTCCACACTCACTGTTTTCCCCTATTTCCCCATACTCCTGGTCCGAGGAATAACCAACCCATGTGAAAGAATTTGCAGCGTTTTGGAGTAACCAACCTATGTTTTCATGCAAAATGTCAATCTCTCCGATTCGGCCCAAATATTTTTTCTTTTGGGCGTTTCGAAGTGTCTAGATCAAAAAAGTCAAATGTCCGTCCGCCGTCCATCCGACCTTGGTAGTTGAAAATTTTCTAAAAATCTGAAATTTGGGTCAGGGACCCGTTTCTGGCTCTAGTTGGTCTTTTTAAATTTTGGACGCTGAATATAATGAAATGAGTCCCGGAACGATTGGCGTCCTCTGACCTACGAACACCAGTTACCTATAATGTAAATGTTGAAGTTTCACTCTAGAATCAATCATTTGGGAATCACTCTTCTGTGTGACTCACTAAATAGAATGTTTCGAATCATACTCACTTTTTATCAACGCGGTTGCCTTTCTTCATCATTCAAAAATAAGCTTCAAAACAACAAATGATGGTGACAAACATTCACTGCCCGTCTGCTGGTACTAGGTTCTCGTATCGGCCACGAGAGAGGTCTAGAAGAGTCGTCTGTAATGATTCTCTGCTAAAGCATCCCTCTGAGGAGTCTTTCGAACGGTGGCCGTTGTGCAGCTATTTGCTGACATCTGCTTTTCTCTGATTGGCTGATCAAACTCATGTTTTGCGGCCGGCGTTCACGGAGTTCGTCTGATACAGGCTTCACCGCTAAAAACATTATCAAATTTTAATCCAATTTTGAACTTCTGAAAATTATTTCCGCTTGAATGTTTATTTGAAGAGAGCGCGAGCGTGGTAAATTAATAGGCGACTTTGTTTGACCAACTCTTAAATACACACCATTTATTGCTACAGCACACATTTTCCACAAAAAATTTTTACAGCTCCTACTAAAATCTACAAAACGAGGATAAAATTTGAAATGCATTGTAACATCCTATGTATTTGGAACTACCTCGCCAAACGTTAGAAGCTGTTGTTCCTTGGCTGACGAAAGAAATTCTTTTCAAAATACTGACAAATGGAAGACAGGGGATTGGTCAAAAACATAGTTTCAATAAATATTTTTATAATGAAACAATCATTAAATACAATGACAAATCTACAACGAACGCCTGCCTTACACTTTCAACGTAGAATATTTTATAGGACGTAATAGCGGATATTGCACTGCACTGACGGAAAGTTCATATTAGCTTCGTAAAATCAGTGTGCCGTACAAATTTTTCGGATTGGCTTTAAAAGTTGAGAAAAATTGCTCAATACTTTGACTGTGCTGCGATGTAATTTCTAGGAAGGAAACATTGTTTTTTTCGTTTATGACCGAACATATATAATCTAAAAAACAGCTCAAGCCATTTTTTTCTTATTCTAATTTTTTGTTATCGCCTAGTAAAAATATTTCCGTACGCGCACGTACCTAGGTAAATTAGACCTATCAGCAATCAGATCGATCCCAACGAGTGAATCTGAATGTCACGGTGTTACTTAATTTCGCGAAAATTATTTTCTAGAACTTCAATTTTACATTTTAGTCTATCAGCAAACTGGCGCTGTTATAAGGATGGCATAATCTAATCTCCACAATTGTTCTCCTATCATATTATGTACATCGTACGAGTACCACTTGATTTTACGTTTGGTATAGAATTGTTGAACGGAGAAAACAATATCGACGCAAGGGATTAGTTTTCCCTCGTCAACTACTTGCTAATATTAGGGAGCTATTAAGCGTTTGACACAACATGTAGATGCGTTTGAAATTTGAGTAACAAACCTGGAGTACTTTCATTCTCACTGCATCATTATTTTTGAGAGTTCAACAAATTCATGGACAATTTAAAAAAAAATGATAATCGTATTTAAATGGGGCAAGATAGCGCGTACGTGTGATAAATTAAGAAATTTTCTCTGACGACGCACCATTGAGTGTAGGTTGTCTGGTGCTAACGTTTGCCTGTTGGTAATGAAGTTCATTAGGTATCCAATCCACACTCCATCTTCCACTAAAACCTAAAAACTCTGGCTTCATCGATTTATGGTGGCTGGTATAAAAATTTAAGCATCAATATTTGGCTCGTAGAGGGTGGCCTCAGTTTTCATTGTTAGTTTGGATTTTACGCGAAATATCTATTACGAAAAACGGTTTTCAACGATTTAGCACGTGACACCAAGGGACGGTAATTAATTAATTTATATTTGATAATTTTCAAGGATCGGCGTTTAATCAAACTCAACCCTATAAAAGGGGAGTTGTCCATTTACACAAGGACCAATTTCCCAGGGGCATGCCAAAAGAATATGAATGTCAGCAAAAGAATCGTAGTTGTCCGATGGGGCTTACCTCGCTCTCTACCTGCACATTTACCGTACAAATTCTGTCAGATCTTTATATAAATGCAATGTGCGTTGGGCATCCAGAAAGAAACATTGTGTAACTAATTACAAATGCATAGATAGCGACTCATCTACTACCGCGAATTGATCGTAAAACATATACAGCTAACTTGTCCATAATTTAAGGGTTACTTTTCATTCAAAACAAAATTATGTTACACCATGTAGTACAGCTATTCCTTATATAAAATTCAGTTGAATTGTAGGTTGTCATCCGAATGAAAACGTGATACCTTTACTGAAACTCCTTACGGCTTGCGAGATAGGTACTGTTTACGTGCAACGGATCACCTGAGGAACATTCGGACTATGCGTGAACATCAATATTAATATTGGGTAAATGTGTGATAACGTGTAGATCTGCAAATAAATAAAAACCCTTAGAGTCTAAGTAATATGACGACGGCGCTTTGTATTTATCAGAGCCTAAATACATTAGATGTAACATTGAAAAGTTGGTAGATCGCTATCCTGTAGGACTTGGCCTATTCAATGTAGCTTTAATGCATCAGGGCACCACATGTAACGTGAGCATTGCGTTTTTCTTAGGATATCATTTTTCATAATTAGTATCCTGAAGCAGACTATGTTTGGTAGTTAGGGTTGTCGAGGCCTTTGGTTATCCTGACGTCTAGGTTCGACTTTGGTTCGACTCTTTTGATCGGAGTGTGAGGCAGAAGAAGGTGGTCAGGCCTGCATTGGAGGAGTTTTAGTTTCCTCTCGAGGCTGATTTTCGGGCTTCCTAGTACGGCAGTGTCATAAATAATGGGCTTTTCCAACTCTGCGAAGCCGTACACGGGGTTTTCCAAGCCACCGTGCTCTTTAATGACGCTGACGTTTTGGTAGTTGTCTTCGATCCAAGAGCCAGAAGGTGGTCCGTACCTTTCGACAAAACTACCGGAGTAAATGACTGTAAGAGGGCCGGCGACGGGAACTGCAGATTCTTCCATTCGTTGGTGTCTCTGAACTGGCCAAGCCGTGCCGAAGATCTTCTCCCTTTTCCAAGGCCATTTCAAATCTACGGGAGTCAAATACAATCGACACAAAGCTATAATCAAAGGGATGATCAAAAACAAGCATACTCCTCCCAAACCGTAGTAAATCACCTTCTCTATGTCAGCGTGTCGATCTGTAATTATCAAGTTGGTTTCAGGTCCCGCTTCATCCAAAGCTAAGGGTTGCTGAGACCTCAAACTCAAGAATCGTACAACATGATATTCTTCTCCAGACAACTCCAAAAGTGTGGCGTTGGTTTCAGCTAGTTTGTTCAAAGGTGCTTCTTCCTCCCCGAATAGCCGCTCGTTCAAATCGAATTCTTCGTCCAGGTTTCCAGTCCCTGATGGAATCACGCTAACATTGACCATCAATCTCGGCGGAGCGAGCACAACTTTATTCAACTTCACCTCATCGTATTCCAGAGACAATCTTGCCGCTAAGTTTAGTTTCAAGTATTTAGCAAAATCCTTTTGACGAAGGCGAACTATGGTAGAATTACCAGCTAACAGGAGCAGAAACCATCGACCGGTGCCAGTTTGCTCGTCTGAAGAACTATCGGACGACTCAATTTCAATTTTGTCTAGGGTGTCGTTGTTGGCTTGGAACACTATGTTTTCCAGCATCTTTTCCTGCTCCTCACTATCCCGATCCCATTTTCTGAAAGGAGTGTCTACGTCATAGCTTTGTTCAAGCTCTGCTAGCGTCTGAACTGTGTCTTTGTGAACAGGTCTGGGCTTGTTGTCCTCGCGTCGGATTTCCTCTTCTTCTTGTTCACTATCAAATCCGTCAGGAGCGTTATAGTCATATTTCGGCGCGGGCTTTACATCGTAATTGAGCGAATCTTCAGGCTTCCTGAAATTTGTGAGAGCTCGTTCGATCTCGATATCCGTCAAATCAGGCTTATCAATCAAATCGTTGTCAATACTGTTGTAATTTTTCTTCATTTCATCCATCACATCATACCGATAGTAGTGCTCACCAACAGCTGAATTGGAAGCTTTGTCGTCGACGTCGTCGTAATTCAGACTCCCTGTTGAGATCTCAGTTGTAGGAACATTTTGCTTCTGCTCAGGGCTGGTGATAGTTTCTACCAAAGAACCTACCTGGGAAGAAACGTCCGTTTCCCCGGTGTAGTTCGACGTCGTATGATATGTGGCATTTTCATGCTCGTACCTGCTGATACTTTCATAAGTTGACGAATCGTTATGCCTTTCATAAAAATGTAATTCCCTCCAGTTTTCGGTCGTATTTTCGTCAGTAACGTTATTAGGTTTTTCGGTAGTTTGCTGAGTGTCGTTGAGGACCGATGATGTGGTGACTTCTGCAGAAGAAGTAGCTTCCAATACCAAGGCGTTCCTGATCCTTTGTATCAACAACCCAGAGGTCGGCGCGTGCGTCGTTGCTGCTTTTGTCCAGTGTGTGGGCTCATCGTGGTTCAATTGGGAGTAATCAGTCACTGAAAGGAAATTCAATGTTAATTTATGATTTGTGAATTTGTGCAAAACTAAAAAAGGATTTCTGATTTGTTAAACCTGGAAGTTAAAACTAAATACTCAAGAAAACAAGTATATCGACAGACGCTCTGCAAAAATTAGAGTTTGTTGGAACGGAAAGTTTTTTAGTGATTCTAATAACTAGTGGACATACACACAAACTAAAACTGGCGGAGTCGGGCTCCACCCTTCCGTGGTTATGCACTCGTAATTATGACCTGACAGTTTCAATCTTCTTGATCGACATTGTGGTTTTCTTCTTGTCCTGAAAATTTCTTGGTTTTCAACACACAAACTTTTGCAATGTGGCTGTCGGTATGCGTTACGAAGTAAACAATTATTAACGAAATCGCATTTGGGTGCCTGCAAGGCGAGAATACTGCTGATAGCGGTCTCGTAAGAATTACGTTTTTCATTAGACCCTCCACAGTCTGATCATGCGATATCGTAATGTGTCCAAAGGTTGCTCCTACGGACACTTACTAGGGTGTGCTGAAGGGCTTGGTAGAGGTGCGATCACTAACGAGACCACCGGAAGTAGTATGAGCAGTTCCATTTAGACGGCTTGGATTCATTCCATCCTGCAACAACAAAAAGTGATTGTTGTTGAATTAAAGGAAAATGGCTCAAATATTGCATTTTGGCTTTTACAACACTCTATAGAACGTACCTACTGCGGTGATCAAACATTCAATTAAAATATTTTTTTGTCATGTGCACATTTCCTACCCTTTGGGATCCTTTTGAGGTGTGTTCGGGGGTATTATAAAATCGTTAATTGGAATTTCAAGAAAATTATCGAGCTAATCACATTGTAACTACTGCTCAACTCGAAAGCGTGGATTCCAATTAACTCTTATCTTGTTCTTCGAGTGTTTATATGTTGAGTGTAGTACGTACATGGTGGACTTGTGGTGTGAGAGGCTATTCAGTTATTGAGAGATTCGTTGTCACCTCGTACGGATTTGGGTAACTGACAGGTCATTGCCGACTAACAGCGATTAAATCTATCTCTGAGACGCATGTACCTATAGCAAGCACAAATTGTAGCGAAGGCTATTTATTCAACTTGGAAGGCTAGCTGGTCGAGGAAATATCATATATTTTGACGAGGTAAAATTCCAGGAAGTTATTGGGAAAAGAAAAGCTAAGGTCGATA
Organism: Cyrtorhinus lividipennis; assembly: GCA_019603395.1. NCBI lineage: Eukaryota > Metazoa > Arthropoda > Insecta > Hemiptera > Miridae > Cyrtorhinus > Cyrtorhinus lividipennis. The sequence goes on from CM034004.1 coordinate 13,497,807, forward strand.
TCTGGATTATCAAATAATTGTTTTAGAATAAAATTATTACGTAGTTTTTTTATGTCACCAGTTTTCCTTACATTGGCTTAGAGAATGCGTGCTTATGAGGGAAAAGTTATATAGCCTTCCTCACATCTATCCTGTAGTTCCTGTTGCCAGAAATGAGAAAAATTATGCGCAAAAGTCGGGCAGCTTACCGAGTCCAATTCGAATAGTATTTATAATTAATTTTCTTCATAAATGGGGAATTTTAATCCCTTGTGACTGAAATAAGGTGGATACCAAGCGAGTGGCTGCGTTGGCCGCTCAAATAGGTTCAAAACAAGGAAAACAATTCTTTTGCTGGCGCTCTTGGACAAGGTATTGGACGAAGTAGGTTCATTTCGTTGATTTCCCCAAGGATCCAAACGACTCATCTCAATGTTTGGAGAAAAAAAGGACTAAATCGACTGCAGGAACGAAAGGAAAGTATTGATTGGACCACTTCTTTACCTCATTGCTTTCCCAAAGGTTCAAGCTTTTAATCCTGCTCTTCTCAAGCTGACTCGATGAGGTCAACGCGAGGAAATTCACTTATCGCCAAGCTGAACGCTTTTTTTTTGTTACGATCGTCCAAAGTTGAGCGCCCTTTCCCGTTGGGAACTGAATTGAACTTTCTTAGTCGGGGGTTGAACTCCGGTTGTAACGATAGAAAGTTCCTGGATTGTAGAATGGAACGTCCGTTAATTTCCTCTGACCAGTTGTGCATTTAGTTGGGCTTTCAGTGCGATTCACCCGGTGGTTTAAATCGTTATCTGCAGATGAAACTCCGATCAGATTTCATCATACAGAGTTTAGATATTTACTGGATGGCTAATACCTACTTGTAATTACTGTCAATTTTACATTTTCGGATTGTAGAGGAATGTATGATATTATAATTTATCCACTTTTTTATAATTGGCCAATTAATTATTTCCTCATTTACCTTGAATGAAAGGTGAAAACCTCCGGTGTTTTGAAATAATTTTTCCGAAGTGGGCGACCTGGAATACAACCATCGCTCTTCGCTCAATATTGGGCTCAAATCCAGTTGAATGAACCCGTTATAGAGTAGGTATTTGCATAAAAATTTCAGTTTCGCTCTCTTCCATTGGGCTACGGCTAATGAGTGGATTTTCTTGGTACCAGATGGGCTTCCCCTTCATTAGGATTCACAATCACGGCTCGGCGATTATGGCTTCAAAAATGAAACAGTCAGAACACGGAGCTCATTATTTTTCGCTCCACCCCCAAAAAAGGATGATAAATTTGTGCAATATTCGTTTCCATGATTCGTATTGGGTTTTGGACATTTTACTTTATTAGCTTATAAATTGTTTGGTTCACCTCCTCAAAATGTATTAAAAATCTTCAACGGTCACTTTGTTTTTAGACATCCAAACAATATTTTCATACGAGTTTTCCGCAACAATATTTACTTAAAAATACATGAGTGTGACAGACAAAATGGATTGTTCGCATACCGAGGGATTACCGAGAAGAATTCAAGGAGGCCAAGGATTAACTGAAAATTATATCGTCTCATTGCATTATCGAAATTACACGTAATAAACGTGCGTATATTACATATTTCAACGAGACGCAATTCATTTTTATATTGAGTCAAGTGGAAGGTTGATCTTTTATATCTTCATCAAATCTCACAAAAATAAGACAAACACGGGGGTTCAAAATAATTAAAAAAATATATATATTGGGTAGGTTACTGGGGAGATTGTGGAGGTTTCGAACATCTGAAAGAATTTCAAGGATGACAAAAGGTCCACATCATTACTGTTTTTCCTTTTATTCTTATTGAGCTAATACATTTCTGTATTTTAGTATTTCTACTTTTAAAACTGTGTAGACTGAAAATTCAATATTTCCACCCACTGTCGAATTCTAAAATTGATCTTAAATGTGTTGGTTAGTTTTCCACAATAAAATTCGTCTTCAATTCTATCCAAACACAGCCGATAGAAACGATGAAAACATGCCTATTTATTCACAGTAGGACCGTATATATTTCTCATATTTTTCTCTTTCTCAAACTATTAAATGAAAATGTAGAGTGGGTACTGGTGGATACTCGCAGAGTCTCATTTAATTTGGAGAGGTGTACGAGGGCCCTGTTGCACATTGCTGTCCAATCTGTGTGTCCTCAACGATCGAACCAGTACCAAGATTCATTGTTCATTGTTTGTCGGTCCCATTATTTCAAATTGAAAAATTAACTACACGCATTCCATTCGGGCGCGCAGGATTTTTAGTCGTAACTAAACATTTTCGACAATCGCGATCGAGATAGTACCGGGGAGGCGGCTGATTTGCCGCCGAAGGTAATTAGTAATCATGGAATAAGAGCGAGGATTAATCTGCAGACGAGACGAGTCAAATCACCTGCTAAACGGGGACGTTTTTGACGAGGACATCCCGCTCGTTTGAGCCCATTGTCACAGTGGGGACCGAGTTGTTCTGAGAACACTCTGGACGGGATGAGCACCGCGCAGCCACCGCTCTTATGAGACGAAACCAAATTGGAGGGATTTTATTCTTTCGAGGTTTCGTGTCCAGATAACGCGGCTGTTGACAGGGGAGATAAATCGGTTAAGTGTTTTCACCAAGTGGATCTCTTTTGCCGATTAAATTCACTTTGAATTCATCATTTCCCGATTTGATTTCTTCCCGAGAGAGTCTTGTCATCTCGAACGCTCTTTTCTCAAATCGTCCAACCGTAAAGAATATCCGCGAAAACCGTGACAGTGCAATTTCTCGTGAAGGCTCTATTATAAAAAAGTTTGAAGTTCGTGGCAACATGCAGGAAGAAAAGCGAAAATTATCTGGTGCGCCGAAGATCGAAGTCCGGCCGATGAATACTGGCGTTGGAATGCGTGAGCGAACCGTTCGGAGCGGCCAAATGAAGCAGTATCTTGCATCTGTCATAGGTAAACACAGAATACTGTCTAGATATTTACGTACGAATTTAGATACGTTTATTACATGATAGACTGATGAACAAATCCAGGAGTTGTAAAGTAAATTTAGTAACCGCTATTTTCAGTTTTGTAAAACTCCAAACTCTAGTTTGAATAAAATATTTTAGAGAGTTCATTAGCGTAAGACTGAAGACTATTTACAATTTCCATTGTCAAACGAAGGAAACACGAGAAGTTTGCAGCTTTTTGGTCAATTTTTGTATTAGGTAACTGAATACTCACAGGGTATTCATGGTTTAGGATATAAAAATATATTGTATTTTATGCTCACTTACCATGTGTAAAAAGGGTACGTTTATAACATTCAAATTCCTTTTGAAATAATGCCCCATTGTTCTTATTCATTCAAAAACTCGCACATTCGACGTTTGAAATAAAACTATACGATTACATTGAAAACCAAAGTGTCCGTCTGCCGTACGGGTCCAAAAGGTCAGTAAATTGCTCAGGAAAACCTGAAATGTCGCCCCCGAACTCCTCTCGCTTTCTGTGAAATGTGGGTGAGGATCATTATTCTGAAAATATATTTTTTAGGATTTGTTTTTTTTTTTTGAAAATTTTTTAAAATCTGATTTAGAGGCTGAATCGATTCGGAACCATTGCGTGCTTTATAATATTTTCACCCTTTTCCTAATTAACTAACCTGGAGCCATCAGATACACGCTGTCAAACCGCTACACCATTCTATATCCATCTAGAATAATGATCCATTGTAGAATAGTTGTTATATATTGTAGAATAAAGTTTTATTTTGTTCGTAAGTTTTTCGATAAAATAATTTACTCGTCTATTTCTAAAAATCTCTAATTTAGAACATTGAATTTGAAGTTTTGCGTACAATTTGGACGTATGTAACGTAATTTATTCTCTCTTTTAGCGTGGACAATGTGGTTTTCACGGTTCGACCTTATTCTCTCAGTGCTGTTTTCTACGAATGTTAGGTACACACCAGTGACTCACGCGGGGAGTCTGAAAGAGCATTATTACGTGGGTATCTTTGTAATGATTGCAAAGAACTAAAGAAAAGTGTTTTTTCTTCAGTTTAAATACGTACATGAATCATTAGAACAGAACTTGACACTGATTAAGGACTCAATATTTATTTCCATGCAAAATAACTAAGTAATATTGTTAAAAATAAATTTGGGTTCATGATAGGTACGTGAGCGGTTTCTGTATTACGAGTATGTACGGCTACGACAAAATAATAATTATTTCGATCACCCGCCAATTTTTAAGCAAACCTCAATAATTTGAATAAATGAATATTCAAACGATATCTTTACATACGTACCTTCTGTAAACAGGTGTGTCCTGAGTTACTAGGTATGATGGAGTTAGTGGATGATTTTTTTTCCTCTCCAATCTGTTACTGCTATCAAAATTAATTCTTTCATAATTACCGAATTTTGATATTTAACAATAACAATGTTCCAGATGGTTGTTTTTTTAACTTGTAGTTTTACTTTATTTCACCCCCAACGTGCACGTTTGTTTTAGAAATGTGTTGTAACGGTAATTACAGTCCAAATAGCTCGCCAATGAGCCGAATGGTGGGAATATGAATAGAAAAATGAAATATTACAATGTCGATCTAAATACGTTTCTCGTGTGGAGGAGAAAAAGGCTTGACATTCGTAAATACCCGTGAGTAAAGGATGACAATGAAAATACGTCTCAAGGTTGAAATGCTTTTCAAAGGGAATTATGAAACTGAATATTATGGCTGACCGTTCATAAAAAAGAAAATACCAAGTACTTGTAGATGATAAAAATCAAAGAATACCTTAGAGAAGAGGATCACAGAGGAGGACGCTTTCTGTTCCATTTTTGGCCATGTCCACGTGAAGGGACCCATTTGTTGCAATTATTGTAATTGTAGTAAAAGAATAATACTCCACTTTTCCTTTTTAAAGTGGAAATTAAACGGAATTTTTGCCATGGCCGAAAAAGACTTTTAATGTTCCAAAATTCGAAATTGTGAGCCTACAAATCAATTGAGGTTTGTTTTGATTTAATTAAATACTTTAATTTTAAATTAATCTTTATCTTTGTATTTTCATTGGCAATACTGAGGGAAAGTGGAAATGAGAGTTCTCTGATTTGAAAAATAAATACATAGGTCTTCTGACTTTATGAGATTGAAGATTTTATATATTTGAATTCGACCACACTTTTCTCGGTAATGAAGAACGCTTCAAATTCTTTCCTCGGACCAAAAGCATGGAAACTAATTCCAATCGATTCATCACAACACATTTTGACCATTGTTTACTACCAAAATCTGGGTGGACGGCGGACGGACATTTTTTAATTTTGATCTAAACACCATGAAACCCCCAGAAAATTTGCCCGAATCGGAGAGATTCACTTTTTGCATGAAAACATAGGTTCATTGATTGAATAACCAACCAAAACCGGTTACATTACATATTCACAGGAGTTTCCCATTCAATAGAGAGAATATGTTTTGGCGAAATTTGAATAGAAGAATACGAGTTTTGATGGCAACGTAACGTTGGCCAGAGCTTTTGTCGGATTTCCATTTAGAACTTGCAAATTACAGTAAATTGACGTAGAGCTACCGGGACGTTATGGAGCTGAGATCGATCCAGTAGAATGTGAAAAGACTTTTGAAAGGCGTTCTTCACTTCAAGATCCTAGGACATTTTCTGGTTGCTCCCAGCACCTAGTCTTTCGTCCTCACAAAAGGAAGGATTGTTAACGATCTCGCTGACAGTAGATGGTGGACAGCGACAGAAAGGGTGCTTAGCTTTTGTGAAATGGGGTGTCAGAAAGTGGTTGAGAAGAAATTTCATTGTAATGGAGCTAGAGACTCTGGCTCAACTACAGAGGTGGCTCGTAATGCAAGGAATCTTAAACTCGTCAGAATCCTTCTTTTCATTTTGCTCTATGTATTTCACTAACAATTTGTTACTAGTTCTTTCTAGTCAATTCCCTCTTACACTAATAATTAACGATAAAAATTATTCTAGGTGCTCTTTTAAGCTGGTAAATGTATTCAGGTGGGTTGTTTTTGTTTCAGTTTGCATCCTGGCTTTTGGATTCGGCACAGTCGTAGGTTGGACTGCGCCCGTCATGGAGATCTTGCTAAGTGACGACAGCCCCGTGGGAAAGATGTCTTTGTACGAAACATCGTGGCTCGGCTCGCTCACCTTCATCGGTGGCATCGTTGGATCTTTCTTTTGGGGGCGCATCGCTGACCGTTTTGGTCGAAAAATTGCCGGCTACTGCGTCACCGTGCCGTTTATAATCGGATGGACCGTTATACTGTTTGGGAGTACTCCGATGATGTTGTACGTTGCGAGGTTGTGCACAGGGCTGAGTGGTTCAGGTTCGCTCATTATATGTCCTTTGTACATATCGGAAATCGCACACGATTCTATACGAGGAGCATTGGGTTCTTACGTTATCCTGTTCATGAACGGCGGGGTGGTTGCTGCGTACTCAGTGGGTGCTGCTTTGGATTACAGAAGCTTTACCGGATTTTGTTTAGCAGTGCCTATAGTATTCCTACTTTGCTACTACTGGCTCCCAGAAACACCTAACTTCTACTTGTCAAAATCGAGACATGACGCAGCAGAAACATCTCTGCTCTGGTTTCGAGGAGGTAATCATAGAGTCGTCAGCGAGGAAACAGAACGAATGACCAAAGGGATGAACACGAATCAAAATAGTGCCTCTTACTCGGATCTCGTCAGCACTAAAGGTAATAGAACGGCTATGTTGATTGGGCTTGGCCTCTTTACTTGGCAACAGTTCTGCGGCATTCTCGCGCTGCTCACCTTCGTTAGCACCATCTTCAAAGAATCGGGATCCACCATGAGTTCTGGAAAAGCCACGATAATGGTTGGTCTCTTCCAGTTTATTGCATCTTATGTTAGTTCTTTGATTGTGGACAGGTCAGGTCGCAGATTACTTCTGTTGTTATCCTATTTTTTCATGGGAAGCAGTCTTATCATCCTTAGTGCATACATGTACTACAAACCCGAAGGATTTGGCTGGCTTCCAGTCGCCTGTCTGTGCTCGCACGTGGTCTTTTACGCTCTCGGAGCCGGCCCAGTACCCTACGTCGTCATCACTGAAACCCTCCGACCCGAAATCAAAGGTCTTGCAACCTCCACGATCATATTCTGGGGTACACTCCTGGCATTCATCAGTGTACAAATATACCCTGTATTAACTGATAACTTTGGACAACCTGGGAGTTTTGTTTTCTTCGTTTTCTGGTGTTTTATGGGATTCGCATTCACATGGTTTCTCGTCCCGGAAACGAAAGGAGTTCCACTGAATGAGATATTAGCTAGAATGAATGGTGAACGAATTGGATCGATGGAAGTGGATTACTCGCGCGATGAGAAGGGAGACCACGCATACAATGTGTAAGTAGGTATATTCGCTGTTGTGCTACAGGAATGACTTACCTACCGTTTTGAGACTGGACTCCAGATTAGGGTTCAAAATGTAATCGTAGGTACTAACACGGGAACGATTGAGAAAGAGGAGTGTAGCAGGTAGTCAGAATTGTGGTGACAACACGAACAAAAATAGCCATGAGGTGAAAACCAGTCGGCGAAAATCATCAAACGCCACATTGCTCGCCAAGGAGCTTCAATATCGTGGAAACGTTTCAGCTAGCGCCGTAGCACAGAGCTGAGCCATCGTGGGTTTTGTAGACTTTTATATCAAACGTTGGAATGATGAGAATCTTCGTTAGTACTACAAGAGCAGCCCCTCGTGTAGTCAAATGTTTCCGCGTTTTCCCACTTTTGTGCAATGAACTCTAGTACCGAGTACAAACAGACGGCCATCCGCGCCCTATCACCGCTCTTCCTTTGACGCTAACGGATTTTCATTTTATTTAATAAATATATGGTTGATGTCGCCAATAATTTATTTTCCTTATACAAAAAATTCAACGAATGTTTTATTTATTGCAAATGCCAATGCTAGTCGATGAACTTTGTATGAAATCTTACAAAACGAAAATATATTCTAGAAATCTATGTACCCAGTAGTACGCTCAAGTATTGCTTTCAAGCACTGATTTGTTTTATGAATACTATCCATTCCTTAAAGTAGGTAATAATTACTTGGATATTATAGAATAACGGTGATTCTTGAAAATAAAATAAAAGGCAGTTTGGGAGAAAAATTGTAGTACTGTGCCAAGAGTTCAGATGTTCAACTTTGTTCCAAACTGAAATTTAAATACATTCCTTAGTAAGTATTATGTTTTAAGTTGTCAGATTAAGTACACGAGTTTCAGACAGAATTTCCGTCCGACAGCTGCAACTACTGTCATTCAGATTTAATGGAGCTCAGCTTACGCAATGATAAAGATGATTCGTTGTTTTGTTTCAGGGGTCATCGAGTTTCAAGTCTTTCTCACTAAACCCAAGTTTTTTTAAGCAATAGGTTGTTTAAAATAGGAAACTCCGAGAAAGGTGAAGATTGATGTGAATTGGAAAGGGACAATTTAGCTAATTACGTCAATTCACGGGTTTCGATCCTGGTGAATCGTGAACGAAGCATGTTTCAAGTTGAAATTAGCATTGAATATGTTTCCCTTGTTCTTACTATTGTTATCATAGATATAATAAAGTTGTTGATGTTCCTCTAAACTCTCGATTGACAAATCTTCCTGGTTTTGTGTTATAACTCACTCATCCTATGTTTGGTTCATGAACAAATTAATAACATGCTGTAATACGTAATGAGCCTAGAACTAAATACCCTAGAACTAAGCCTAGCCTAAAGAACTTAATAGCCTAGAACTAAATAGAAACTAAATACCCCCACGATTCGCCCTCCCTTCTTTGAAAGGCAGTTCGATATCCTGTGGGAGCGTTTGAGCATGTAGTGCAAAGTTCTCTATCTACGTAATCCATGACTATCCTGCGTAACATACGTAACATACTCGTTGCCATTCACGTTTTCACGAGGAAATGATAGAACCTCACAAGTTCTTTTGATGCTAACCAGCGAGACGTAAGAGAGTTGCTGGTAGAGGAACTCGCTCCTGCTCGAAGCTACGCGAGAGTTAGTGATTTTTCAATCCAATTTGAGTTCTCGTCAACGAACACTTTCAGGTACTCCCTCCGCTTAGACTCTCTTTCCTGTGACTCTATAACTTTACACGCAATAGCAACGAATCACTTTGTTGAACAATTTTTACTCACATTCAGGTCTGTACCAATGAAGGGGGTAGAAACTTGACTGCTGAACTAAAAGTGGAAAAAAATACTCACACTTGTAATTATTTACGACGGATATCGTAGAACGGTACATGTGAACATCATAAACCCTCTGATGAACGGACGTTGAAGTCTATAATTAGTCCTCCTCTCCTGGATCCACCTTCCTTTGATAAGGATGGGATCTTCTAGGACGAATAGCCTTGCATTCAACCCTTCAGAGGTCCTGTGATGTACGTTGGTAAGTTGTAGTCGCCTAACATACTATACGCCCTGTACTACAACTAAGGGAGATTCCGACGCGGAGAATATTTTGTTTTAGAATGGTAAAGCAGGTGTTCAATACTCCGGTCCCCTTCTGAGATTTTAATTTACATGGGAATTTTACATCCCTGAAACGTTGTAAAAGTGAGTTTTCCGCAGGTGAACTCTGGGCTTTAAAAAGGAGGGCGCCGTAAAATCCGTTACAGAACTACAATAATAAACCCGCTACGCTCGGGGGTGATGGTGGAAGAAGGCGCGAGGAGGCCACGTTATGTGGATATATGTCCTAAATTTAGCAAAGGAACCCTCCCAGTCGGTTCTGAATAATATATCCTGCCCCTCTAAAATATTGAGCTCATCCCCCGACCTGTACACATAGGACCGCCCTCCTGCCCAGAGCGCACATACGGTTGCTGTTAGGAAGTAGCCTCGCCACCTTTTCCGTGACCGCAATTCCGCCTGACCTCAGTCGAAAGAAGAGGCTTTTCAGAGGAAGAAAGAAAAATATCTGGCGGAACGCCTATTCGGGCGAGGGTGCTTTTCAACCATTTGGGCCAAAGAGCTCTCTCTAATATGCAGCAGGAGGCACTGTTCCACGAGAGATGGTGTGGGCATGACTCAGAAACAAGCGAGGGGGGGGGGGGGTTACCTCAAACAGTCCACAGGGGTTTCAAGGCCCCAGTTTACTAGTGCTGAGGGTAAGAACAAAAAAAAAAAAATCGACTAACCATTCATCAAGACATACTATAACTTCTATAAATATACTGATTTTCAAACTCAAGACTATTTATTTCTCCCGATGAGATTATTGTTGAATTTTACTGGTAACTTCTACATTGGAAACGCTGTTTTCCGGGTTTGAACCGTAGAAACCGACCTTGAGAGGTGCGACATGGAGGCAGAAGAGAACGAATCCATATTTTATTATTAATATTCACAGCACCCTAACTTGAGCTATGCATTATGCGCCTATTTCTCTTCAAGAGTACCTCTTCTCGGAACGATATTAAATTTCCCTTCGTGCAAAATCTAGAAAGGCTCACAAAGGTGGGTAAGAGTGACAAAGGGGAAGAAAGTGCGGCTCGGAATCTTCAGACTTTTATAGAGATTTCCTGGAGCCTGAATCGATTTAGGGATGATACCTTTTGTGTAGCGAAGCATCGAGATTTATCCAGATGTTATCAGCAATATTATGGGATGTAGTCTAGTGTGTCGAAGGTTCTCGAAGGGTGTTGAACGTTGGGTTGATTTCGGTTTGGAAATTGATTCAAGCAAGTTCCGAAGACGAATGGGATACATTCTCCCCTTCCTCACAACTCTACATCATATTCCAAAAATATTTATGCTTGGGCTTGTATGTGATAGTCAACGTGCAAGCTCTTAACAAGGGTCCAGTTTACTTTCAAGGATATTTGCAATAACCTCTAAGTCGACCGAAGGGCGTAACCCTCTTAATACTTATTCGAATACCGATTCTACTTTTTTTACCATAGAGACGACAACTTAGAACTTTAAAAACCCCGAGAAGCTCGACTTTGATGACTTGCCCGTCTATTTATTTGTTTTAAATATTACGCCTTTGGAAAAAGTTGAACCAAGGGAATCCCGATCAACCGGACCCCCACCGCTACAAGCTGGCGTCTCATTCGAAACGATAAAACCAGAAAGAGCCGCTGAGTATGGGCCAGTCCCGCCAGCGTTACCGTAATTATACCGTGCCAAGTGTTAGTTTGCTCCGAAACCATTAGTCGGTTCGGAAGTGGCTATGCTAGTGTCACTCAGTTCCTAGTTTTAGTTAGCTTCCATCAGTCGGAAGTCCTTCAAAGTTGAAGAAGGTTTCGTTCAAAATTCCCATTTTAACTATTAGCCAACATGAAGTACGAAACGAAAGCGAAATTGAGGCAGTACATCGCCGCCATTATTGGTAAGCAATTTATCTAAAGGTGTCTTCCCAGAATAGGAATGACTAACGGTTTCGTGTCCCTTTTTCATTAGGAAGGATAACAAGAAACCAACGGGTGTGAAGTCTCGTCAACGATATTGACACGGTCGCGATCCTTTTTGAGAACGATTGGTTCTGATAAGTAATCAACTCTAATCGCTCGCTTTATGGGACAATAGTAATGACGTCCTGGGCATGAAACTAGGAACTCTCTCCACATAATTCATAGCCTACAAAATCATTTAAAAATTTTAAAAATCAGATTTTTATTGGATACGAAAGTTGTCAAGTTCCTTAAGTGACCAACCGGGATTTTCTCAGAGAGAGAAACAATAAAAAAAGGGTTAGGTAAACTCGCAAAAAATACACGTATTTTCTACTTTGAAGCAGATTTGAGGAGTGTTGAAAAGCTCAGTTGGCGTCGGCATCCTGTAGAATTTTTTAGAAATGTTGGAAGAGTTATCTGGATCATTCTTTTTCTACCGCACAGCTTGCTCAAAGTTAGAGCTCGACGAATTGCACCATTTTGTCCGTAAAGAGCCATGAGGCGAAAAGAAGATACTTTTACATTCTGTTATTCCATATAAACCTCGGATGCTCTTCTGGGAAAAAACCAAGTTCGCAATAGGAGAAAACGAATGTAATGGGAACGGGATTTCGGGTGAGAGGTATGCCTATTACATAGTCGTATATTTATCAGAGAAAACATTAATGTTTCTATTCTTAGACGAAAGAAAGTAATTTCACACATTATAGGAACCACGCGGGCATTCAAAAGTGTTTTCCTAATTTAATTCGATCCCAAATGAGTTCATTATCGAGCCCACGCGTCTTTTTTTTTCGGGGCAGCTGAAGAACATTTAAATAACATCCATAATCTTCCGTGCATTTCACAATCACAATAGATGGATGGTTTATTTTGACGTACGGTCTAACTGATAAAATAACGGCCTTCGTCCTATTCCTTCCGCATGTTACCCAATATCGTCAATAAATATAATGCACTCTTTATTGGTATCGATCAAGGTATCAATCGGCTCTCTCCATAAGCGGTGAACGAAACTTTATCTTGTATGCACGCTTTTGATCAATCATATCGGTATCGTGTGAGAATTTGTAGGAATTTCTTGATTTTCTTCTGGACCGTGAAACTAGGGACTGAATTCTCCTGGGCAGGAATTTTAATACATCAAGTTAAAAAGTTTGTTTGAACCTGCGTCCATCACAACTCCCTTACAGACAGAGAAAAATTTGTTTTGCCTTTTTTTGCAGGAGGTATTGTTATTTTACGAGGAAATAAAGTTATAGGGCAATCATTTGCTTTTTTGCTTTTGGTTAACTACAATTAGGGGAAGATATAAGATTCGGAATGAAGGTAACATGCATCACAGTTGCTTATTAATGTCTCATTTATTGAACAGTAGGAGGAAAATGATAGGTAATCTTTGGTAGCCTAACGTCATAAAATTAAGAAATGTTAAAAGCGAACTACTTGGAATTTGTCCCTTGTAAACCTAAACTTCCGAATAATAGAGAAGAATTTATAAAAACCTGGTTTTCATGACATTTTTAGGGATCCTTGCTCTAAATAAGCGGGAAACAATAACTAAGGAGGATTTATTTTTGTGCCGGAAAGCGATTGAAAATATTAGGCATAATGTATCCTGAGTTACAGCTAAAAGAGGAAAATTCTCATCTAGAACATTTCTTTTCTCACTATAGAAGAATCCCTATTCAGATTCATGATACATCTAGAATTTACGCTCATTTGAGTTTCTCCCCTTAAATTATTCAGTATACCCATCGAAGTACGAGTACACCGCCTGTGATCAGTGTACCCATTCACCTTTTAACTCAAACAACCAAAAATTAGCCAATCAGGTTAACATTTTTTTTTGTGACGAGATCATTAACATTCCGCTGATGATGTTTCGATCCATTTTACGGTCAGAAAGACGGTTAACAAACAAATTTGTCAATAAGGTCGGAAACTTTTTATGGTCTCGCCTGTTGCTGGTAATCAATGGGTTCGTATGATTCAATTCAATTCTTGACGTAAAGTTTGGTCGATTGGTTTTGCCCTGTATAGCCCTTATAAATTTAGGGGTGACCCGGGGATAAGAAAAATTTATTATACATGGGAGAGGGCGATTTTTCTACCTGATGTTCGAGATTCGATCCCTTTCCTTCAACTATCACATCTAGAGGTATAAATAAAAAATAGATAATGAGAAATACCTATTTTAATGAATGGAAATTTCAACATCTGCCTTGTCACATATTCGATGCAATTATTACAGGGGCAATTGTAATTGCGACTGAGTGAATTTATTGCGCGTGACATATATGATTAACGACCTTAACAGACAAGTATACGAGAGTATGCACTTTGTATAACAAACAGATGGGCTTCAGTAATTGACGTACAACCTCTCGTGAACCGGCAAGTTAGTAGTGGATCCACCTCAACTAATGGCTGCAATTTGTCATCGACGTGGCTCCCTTGGTGATAAACCTCCAGTCACAATAACAATCCCTTCATTCGTGCACGTTCAAGGAATTTGAACAATCTAAATTATCACAATGTAACATTGACAACAATTTCCAACAATTAGTTCTCCCTAAAAATTATGTTCTAAAGGAAACATGAAATAAAAAATGAAGTTTTTTTTGTGTCGTTGAAATTTGACCCGATTTAACAAATTGCAACTACAAATAAACACGCAATATATCTCGTGGAATAATGGGATCATTGAAACTTGCCGCAGGGAACCCGTTGAATGCTATACGATCCTTCTCAAGAAGGCTAATCTGATATGTAAATGGTAACTGACGTTAGGGTCCCGTATATTTCGAGGCCACCTTTTCTCGACACACCCTTTTGAAACCAAGCCAAAACCCTAAACTTTGAGGGGTTTATTCAATGATATTTAACTTCTTCAGCCCACTAGCGTTTGGTCTTCACAAACGCTAAACTGTTATAAGGATGAAACCACCGTGAGTCTTACTCCCGTTTTGTTTCTGTAGATCTCAGTTTCTATTTAACGGCATAAGGGGAAATCCAAGATCCCATATACTGACAAAATATCCTCGAAAAACGGTAAAGCTCGTTCTTAATGGCAGTTGACATTGACGTCACTCCCTTGTTGCCTTGGTTTCGAGAAATTCCCAGATACTCCCTCCGGACCTGTTCGGACTCCGCTCATTCCTGAGCTATAAGATATGTATTTGCATATAAACCAGTTTGCGATGTAAAAATAGAAACACGCCGAGCAACCAGCTCTTTCATTTGAGTGTTCACGTTCGAAGAAAACGTTGTCGAGTATCCTGAAAACTATTTTGGTGAAATAAGCAGTTTTCTAAATAATTAACATCGTCGACACTTTAGGTAATATATTGTGAGCGACCAAAAAGTGGCCATTCAATGAGGTCTCTTGTAAAAGAAGAGAAATGTGGAATGATTGTTGCATTATCTGTTTTCAAGAGTTGGTCGCTACTGTATATGAAATGCGATACTATCAATTATTACAAAAACATTCGCGAAGTAATTAGTGGTAAATTCTGCTATTGGAATTGAGAATTGGATTCTGGCTTTTGGCATACTGTTTAATGACGAGTTAGTGTTTTGTTTTTATAAAGAACAAAATTCGGAAAAGAAAATAATTGAAAAAATTCCTAAAAAAAAAAAAAAAATAAAAAAAAAATGCCGGATTTGACACGGTACTCGTATATTATATCAGCACAAATCTGTTTCGATGAAAAGATGCATCAAAGGATTAATGACCATTTTGCGTGATGTTGAAAACGTTAAGTAGACCTAAAAGTCCTTCGAAAGTCGTTACTTTAGGTAAGGACAGCTTTCTAGTTAAGTTCAGCGAGCTTAAAAAACTTGCGCCCTAAACCTGATCTTCTCCCTTCGTCGACTTTCTGTTCGAGATTGATGAATATTGATGGATGTGCGACGGAGTGGTGTCGACGAAGCGTATGTAAACTCGTTTCGAAGTTCAAGCTCATCGCGGATGATAGCGAAAGGTCGTATATCAAAAATTAATGAGCTTTTACTAGCGGAAGATTGAATAAGAGGTCACAAAGACGACGAATTCTTATTTGTTTTACTAATGAATATAGAACCTTTCACGTTTAAAAACTCATAAAAATAGGAGCAAATAACTTTTCAGAGAAAATGAACTGAGGTTGAATCGACTGTAATAAAGAAATTTCATTGTTTCCAATGCCATCATCGCTGATTACTTTGACTTCATAGACGACGTTAGGCACGACTAAGTTACTAACAATGCACAATTTACGACTCTTGCAGTTGAATGAACAGTATTGTTTGAAGTCTAGCAGATTAATAGTGATTTTTTTCAATGTTAAATAATCCGCGGAACGCTCTAAACTCTTTCATATATCATTATCCACTAAATTTTATACGCTCAGCTTCAGAAAGATTGGCGCCCACCGGAAGAGGTTATGGGTCAAAATGGGTATCCATCTACCTATTTCAAATGTGGTTTTAGAGATTTCTGGTATTTTCTACAGAGGATGAGGATAATTCATCTCTGAAACAATGTCGCTTCTCTCGGCGGTTGGATTCCACGTTTACAAGATAGCGTTCGTCTAGGAATATGAGGAACGTATTAGGTTTCCTAATTGATGTTGACCAGTGTAGATAGAGTGGGGCTCACTTAAGCGTCCTCGGGGTCTGACCCCGGTAATTATATCAATTTCGATAAGACGAGCACAAGGAGGGGGTAGGGAGGGTGTTGTGTTGCCTTATATTCAAGCTCGAGGTCCTTTCAGCGAGAAACCGCAACGCTCGGACGAACGTAGTAGTCACGAAGTTGTGTGGCCAACTACCCAACCGCGAGAGCATATTAGCTGAGGCGGCCTAGCCCTGTTTTACAGGTCCCCTTAGATATGGGAAGCAGGTGTTGTAAATCTGCCTCTAATTCAATACACTCAAGGTCCAAATCAAGATTTTTCAGTTGTAGTAAATTAAAAAGAAAAAGATGAATATCCGCATGTATTAATTCCAAAAATTAAATAACATTTTAAATCAAAAGCGAATGAATCAGAAAACAATGGAAGAGGGATTTCGAAAGTCAATTCTAAGCGTTCAGTGAGCTCACGTGCTCACTTAGAGCAACCTCTCACGATTAACATCTCTAAACAACGTACATTTCAATTGAGCCGGTGAGTATAGGTAGAGTTTCTCAGAGGATATAGGGCTCGCCCGTATTCGGCCTTCACAAGCTACTTGATATACGGCTTGGAAATAAATAAGAGACTGCTTCATGTTCCGTACCTTCGTACTGAAGGCACCTCTAATTAAATGCCGCTTGGTCGCGTATGAATTCCACGAGAATCGTGTGTGATCGCTCATGTGCGAACGTCTCTCGTCTGAAGTAGTCATCTCCATGCAGATTGTGAAGTCGGTATTCGGCCCAATTGACGTGAGAGTTGTGTTGAGTTGTGTTGTGCACGCCTCCTCATCGCGAACAGGCATGTTATACGAGACCAGTTTTGTACATATTCAAAGAACGCAATTGGTCTTGAGTGATTCAGGCATAGAATTATCGCCACCAGCTTCAGTGTACGTAAGATCGAAATCAGAATATAGACAACATCATCCCACTAAAAAAATAATAATGTTCAAACTAGGATATCACATTCAAGAGGTTCGATTTCTTACGTATCACTATTGTTGATCGGGGCAAATCAAGAGACGACAATGAGTAGTGCATACAAAAACAATATCTCGTAAGAACAAGTACTTATCAAACATCAAAAACCCATTTATCGTTCGTTGACACCAATAATTCGTATTTTCATGCATCGTTTGTTACAGAATACTTCGACGGGAATTTTTCGGCCGAATAATTAACCGAAACTTAATTAGAACTGGTCCTGGGCGGATAAAGACCTAATAAAGGTTTCCCGATGCGAACAAATGGTGGCCTTCACATTGGCTCGATAGGATCGTTTTATAAATATGTATGATCGACTATTATCGAAAGATCTAAATGTACAAAGTGAGTTTCACGAAACCGCGGGAAATAAATAAACAACGAATAGACTTGCTCGCCTTGCCGAGAGCACGTCTTTAGCGTGGTATAAACTTCGTGGGAATATGAGGGGTGAGTATGAAATATTGGGGAAAAAGGGGGCATCTGGAGCAATGAAAAAATTGACATGAGCTATTGCGAACTGGCTCCTTCATTTATTGGTAAAATTGGACCTCTTTCAATTCCATACATTTTTGAAAATTTTTGTGAATTTTCGGAAAATTTTAGTTTTAAATGGAAGCGATTAAATTTATTATTTTAACTGGAATAATACATTTATATTCTTATAACGACAAAAAAAATAAATTTATTAAAAAATTGTTCACCTTTTACGTTTAAATGTGTGAGGATACCCAAGTCCCAAATGGCCGCCGTCATGGCAGAAAAAGCGTTGAAATACTAAAAAAAATCTTGTATTCATGTACACCCGAAGGGGTATCGGATGGAAATGGATACCTTTGTCCATTCATTCATTAGTTATCAATCATTACTAATTTCTTATTCTTCTATCCTTATTATTTTTATTTCCTCTCCGTAATTAATGCTCCGGAGAACTACGCCTTCCCACACAAGCGAGATCAGCAATTTTGATAAATATGTATTGAAGACGAGCCAAACAGTTGATGGAATTGAACTACTTGTATAAAAACTATTTTCGGGCCCACCACGACATTTTATCACGTGTTGAATTCTCGCTCATTGAAATACGTACCGAATGACTTAGAGACGATACGAAAAGCCTTTTCACAAAATGAGTGAAAATCGCCGTAATCTCAGGTTTCCATTTCACGCACTTTTCGTCTCGAATTCATCATAATGTTATCTCTCTGTCGCTATTATGTAAATGTCAATGCTCCAACAAAGTAAAAACGGAGTTATCTTTCTATGGGCGGAGCACTTTGTTTTTTGGAGTAGTAAAAAGTTATTTAGGTTAACGAGGTTTACCCAGGTTATATGTACTGTCGCGAACGATGTTTTCCTCCCAGTTTTACACTCGGCCGAAGGTAGCTAGAAATGACTTTCATTTTGTTGGAAGACCAGCCGAGTTATTTTACATTTTGGCAGATCACGCTGCCGTCATTGTGCGCTCAATTTCACAAAACATGCGCAGATCACATCATGTAGGTTGTTATCAACCTATTGAAAATAAAATAAAATAAGATAATGCCTAACGCTAACTTTAAGAACCAAAAAAAAGCTAGATATTCTTCCAAAGTTTTGGTTATTCCTTGGACTAGAAGCATGGAGGCACATTCCAATTGATTCAGTGCCCAAAATTTAGTGAAAAATGATACCGCACACACCTAAGTACCAGGAATCTTGAAAACCCGCTTTTGAAATTGGTAGATAGATACAAATTTAGACCCATAACCTATTCTCGTGGGCGGCAATCGTTGTGGGACCAGTCCCAATGGATTTATCGTCGAAAATGATACCCTCACACGCCTAGATCACCGAAAATCTCGAAAATCCCAATCGGATCCCCTGACCAAAAGGTTAGATTTTTAGAAATTTTTCATTTTTCCCATTTTTGTTCATTTCCATGTCCACATTTGTATAGAGTTTTCAAATGCGATAAATAAAAGGACGTACACTTAATCTCGTTCTTATTCCGACAAATCTGAAGGAACTCCACTGCCGTGACATTTCCGTTGGGCCATGTGATTCGAAAGGAAGACGCTGAGATAATATTTTCGTTTTATACGCGAAAAAAGATGACATTCTCGAAAAGACCTTCGAGAGCAAGTTGAACGTTCTCGGGAATGGGGAATCAGAGAAAATCGATTAGGTACATAGTTGAACTCATTCATGTGGAATGGCAAACTCCAACAGATGAGGAGAATTGATGCGAAGTCGAACTTACCGAGTGCCATACGCCGGAATTTCCTCTGGACTTTATCGATCTTACGAATCTTCTGGCGGTGATATGAGTTCCAACTCGGGCCAACAACTTGGAAAAGCCCCGAAGCTCAGCAGGGGAATTGCGTCCTGGTTAGAATAGATCGTCCGCAGAAATGCCAGTCGGTGAGAGCGTTTATACGGTTTCAATTTAGGGGCCATGATGGTTCTGTAGCGTCGAAACTTATTCTCCTTCTCGAGAGTGCGCCTGCTGGGCTCAAGGAGCGAATTCCCAGGGAAATGGGATGGGATCAATGTGGAATCTCGAGTGAACTTGAGCCCAAATCAGGAGGGATTGTGAAAATGCGGATTACAGTTTCCCTCCGAATATCTACCCGAGTTTCATCATGAATGGTTACTGGGATCATTCAGCTTCAATCATTTACATTCTCTAAACCAACGGCTATACTCATCTCTCCAACATTTGGTGGTAGATCGAATTGGCGAGATAGTGTCACGATTGATGATATAGGACTTATTTTGGGTCACAAGACTCATCATGTGCGTCAATACTCCCTTCAAGGGTCTCAACATAAAGATCCCACAACCTCTTATTGGTTCCATGTAGGAACCTCACCACTTAACCTAGTGCATCAATGTCCTGTGGGCCTCAAAACGCATCCCCTGTGTTAGTGTTGTTTTCTGGAGTCTCGGCAAAAATTCCCCAAGGTAGCCACCAGCATTTATTAATTTCAAGAAGGAAGCACTCCCTGAGCTACTAAACCTCTTGTAAATTTCAAGGGATCTCAACACATATTCCCTTCTTGTTGACAGGATGCAACCTCCTGCAGTTCTCAAAGCTCACCCTTGTTGGTTCTGAAAGACATTTTGATGATGGGTCTCATGTAATTGGTTTCAGAACGCTTCCTTTACGTCACTGGACCATCTCCAGACTGAAGACGGTTTTCTGGGGATAGATACTGTCGAGTCTCAAGACGCACCATATGCGTCAGAACTCCTTCCTACAGGGTTTTAAACCCCTTCCTCAGGGCATCCAATTCCCCCCCTGACCTCCTACTTCTTCCTCCCAAACAGCGTTCCTAGACCTTTCTAGGATCTGAAGACACATCTTCTGTGCCAATAGAGTTCTTTTGAATCTCATAACCCACGTACCTCTATAGAGTGCCAAGGTTTTGTCTTTCCTCCATCTTACCTCTCGAACTCCCTCAGATTTTCCTCATTTAGCTTACCACACACTTCACGATCTCGTGGGATGTTAATCAGTGATGATTGTTAATGACGAACACATGAACCAACACTTGCAGGAGTTTAAGCAAATTGATGTGTTAATCAAGTCACGCCGGTAGTCATTTCGCCGGGCGGGAGCTCACGGTCTCGTAGTAGTTGAGAGCAAGTTTCTCTCTCGAGCGCACAATTATTAAATTGATAATTGCACACCTTCGAGAGCGTAATTGAGCATAATGAGTAGTTTGACACTTTCGAACAACCTCTTAAACTCCATTAATATTATGTCTCATCGAAATGCCAGAGTCAGCCGATGTTCAATGTTCCAAGGTATTCTACACGTGGTTTCACGCTGTTTTCGATTTCGCAAGCTCCAGTATTGATGTAGGTACACTAACTGCTATCATTTTACTTGCATACCTCAATGCTTTGAAAATGTTGGATAAAACTAAGTCCATATTTCATCCCGAGTCTTGAATTTCCTCGCTTTTGATTGGTCATTCCTATGTCAAACTCTCAGATTCGGCCCAAATGTTTTTTCTGGGCGTTTAAAGGTGTTTAGATCAAAATAAGAAAATGTCCGTCCGTCGTCCACGCCGATTTCGGTAGTAGACGTGATGTAGGCGTTTCATTTTGCGCTTAAGTAAAAGAATTCGCGTTGCTAAATTATCGATCTAAACCGAGATGGATATTGTTTTGTTAGCAGAATTATCATAAAATGGGCCTTGATGATTATGTGTAAATCAAGGCGAGCGTAAACAAGGAAGCCGTACAAGAAGGATCTGCCATGTGTACCAACCCAACGGTGACTCACGTCCGAGTCTCATGTCAGGTGCCAACTGTTTTACTACCAATGGGACTAATCGATCTCTCCCTTTGAGATCCTGGAGCCGCTTAGCCCACAGGATATGGCCGGGACTTGGACCGCACCTTCCGATACCAACCTTGATCCGGACGGGGTGGGTACGATGAGGACGGGGTGGGGTCGCCAGGGTCGCCAATCTCGTGCCCATATCCGCGGACCCCGTCGATTCCCTTGAACGTGCTGCTTGTGTCCTCGTCCTTTTTCTTGTATAGTCGAATTTCGCAATTCGAGCCCGCACTTCCAGCAACCTACTGACCACATTTTCATTCCCCGAGTCACGAAGTTGCCGAATTCATTACACACTGCTGTATGATTGATGATCGATCGATCGGCTGATACACACGTAAATTAAACATTTCTCGAGTAACATCGCAATTTCTGTGAAATAATCGCCACACCCGTTTCCTCTTATCGTTCGTTTATTAATTTGGTTTTGTTGGTACGAGGGTGAAAAGAGACTAAAAGTGCTCGCTCAAGTAAATACGACTTCTAGCGACAAATAAAATACAGCACGTATTTCAACAAAGCAACTAAGGGAGGTAATAGGTCCGCCGTCCGCGGTCCAGGCCCTTTTTGGTAGTACAAAATTATCTAAAAATCTGAAATTTTGGCTCTAGTTGGTTCTAAACTTTTCAGCCCAATCGGATCAAATTGGGGGGGGGGGGGGGGGGGCAAAGTGTATTTTTTGAAAAATATATTTTCGGCGATCTAGGCGTATGGAGGTATCATTTTTGACTAAATTTTGGACGCTGAATCCGATGAGACGGATCCGGGAACAATTGGCGCGTACTGGAAGAGGTTATAGATCTAAATGTGTATCTATCTACCTGTTTTGAAAATGTCTTTTCGAGATTTCTGGCATCTATGCGTGTATTTTCCATCATTTTCCTCTCAACTTTGAACGCTGAATCGATTGGAATAAGTCTCCATGCTCCTGGTCCAGGGAATAACTAACCCCTGTGAAAGAGTTTGCGGCGTTTTTTCTGTATATTCACTTCATGTCCCGGAGGTGGCTCACATCATTGTTATTTTTAATTTATAATGCCCAGAACGATGGTTTATGGTTATTCTAAACTTGTGTGTTTTGTTTTGTCGACAGCAAACATGGCAGCATTTTGCATCGGCAATATGTTGGGATGGTCGTCACCAGTCCAGCCGATTTTGGAATCCGACGATTCGCCTATTGGAGTACCCCTTACGAGATCGCAGTTCTCTTGGCTGGGCTCTCTGAATTTCATCGGTGGTGTTGCTGGCACTTTATTTTGGGGACGGGTGTCTGACGGGATCGGCAGGAAAATGACAGGCCTCGTCGTCGCTCTTCCCTTCGCTATCGGCTGGGCGCTCCTGCTGAGCGCCAGAAACCAGTGGATGCTGTACCTCGGGAGGCTGATCATTGGCGCTGGGTGCAGCGGCACGGTTATCAACACACCGGTTTTCGTGACGGAAATCGCTCAGGACAAAATACGAGGAGCGCTCGGGTCGTTTCTAGTGCTCAACCTCAACTTCGGCACGTTATTTTCATTTATGGTCGGTGCAACTGGGTCGTACTACGTGTTAACCGGCGTCTGCCTCGGCGTAGTCCTTATGTACTTCTCCCTCTTCCTTCTCATTCCGGACTCCCCTGGGTCGCTACTCGTCAAAAAGAAACGAGCCGAAGCCCTCGATTCAATGACTTGGTACAGAGGAGGCGACCAAGTACAAGCCGAAAAAGACTTGACTGTCGTCGAAAGCCGTCTAGTTCAGCCGCAGAGGAGTTACAAGCTCATTTTCGAAACTCGAGGCCGTATCAGAGGCTTCGTCATTGGCATCGCTTTCATCCTAGGGCAGCAGGCTTGTGGGATGCTCGCCGTGACCACGTACGCTGTCACTATCTTCAAAGAAGCCGGCAGTTCGTTGACTCCTCACCAATCCGCGATCTTATTGGGATGTTTACAAGTGATTGCATCGATTAGCTCGTTGATTTTAGTTGACAAGTTGGGTAGAAAAGTCCTTCTTATTACGTCTTTTACTGCGATGGGGATCTCATTGTGTTCTTTGGGTATGTTTTATTATTATAAAGCTTCAATATCAACGAGCTACTTGTTCATACCAGTGGTCGCGT
The DNA here is from genome assembly GCA_019603395.1 of Cyrtorhinus lividipennis. Taxonomy (NCBI): domain Eukaryota; kingdom Metazoa; phylum Arthropoda; class Insecta; order Hemiptera; family Miridae; genus Cyrtorhinus; species Cyrtorhinus lividipennis. The sequence goes on from CM034004.1 coordinate 13,521,357, forward strand.
TGTCAATTCACCTTATCGCATATTCAGTAGGGGCTGGGCCAGTGCCGTTTATCGTAATGGCTGAACTGTTCCCTCCAGAAATCCGCGGCACTGCCTTTTCTCTCATTCAATTCATCGGCATCGGCATGTCCTTCGTCACGGTAAAAATATTCCCTTGGATGAACTCAACGCTCGGGCCCGCTGCTACGTTCTGTTCCTTCGGCGTCGCATCCCTCCTTCTGCCGCTGTTCGTGTTGTTTGTCGTTCCAGAAACCAGTGGCAAGAGTTTGCATAGTATCTTGAGACGGCTTGAAGGCGACAAAGACGAAACCGAAGTAATCGTTCCTTCGCGCATCAAACCGCAAATAGTTAGCAGCGCCGTTCTAAATCCAAATCGTAAAACGACGCCGTGATTCGGAAACACACCGCGGGCATTACGGACCATCGATTCTGCCCCGACAGCCCCCAAGCGAACCAGAAGTGCTCTCGAGAGGGATCGGGCCAATTTGGAGAGATTTACTGTGTCTCTTTCAAGCAGCGCCCGTCCATTCTACTCATGTCAATGGTTTTCGCTCTTCACAACAAACGTGATATTCACTTTTAAAAAATCTATGGAACAATCATTCAGGACCCGTCACGATAGTTTGCTCGGCCTAATTTAATCTTTGTGATATCTATAGCGTAGGTACCTACTCATTTGTACTAGTCGAACACTATGCGTGGCTCTGAGGAAACTGAAATGAATGAGCGCAAACTGTCTGAATCACTGAAAAAGTGGTATTATAGAAACAAATTTATCGAATACCTACTTAAATTTAGGTGTCATCGCTTGACAGATTGTACCGTGCAGATTTGAGCACATTTTTGTGCTGATGAAAAATAAGGAAATTATCTCAAACATCCATCATCTGAGTAAATGTCAATTAAATCACATTCCCTTCTTTTTCTACAAAATGAATTGTTCTGTTCACATTCCCTAATTTTTCTACAAAATGAATTGTTCTGTTGTCATTAATTTGTTCCATTGTTTGAATACCGTTTGAAGCGGGACCACTTATTGGTAAATTTGTGATAATCCGAGAAAAACCGACAAATAACAGGATTTTGGTCAGTTTCCGGTGATAATCGCGTGTTAAGACTGTTCAGTAACATTTATTTTATCTATCTTAAAATGGCGTATACTCGTCTATCGCTCAGAAAACTGTGAAAGTGTTGTAATTTGCAGGAAATTTGGGAAAATGTACAAATGTGTTTGTGAATCAATTCACCTATTTAGTTGTGAATATTAAAAAATGCAATAATTATTCGTAAATGATTTCTGTCAGCGCATTAATATATGTAAAGCTACTTTGACACTCATTGCACGACAGTAATTTATGCTTGAGAACTTCTTATTGAGTGCTAACGCGGTTGAAAATGATCGGTTCAATAAGAGGAGAAATAAACTTGAAATCGATACGTCGGAATGTTGGCATGGGGGATAACATTCAAACGATTCCACCAACTTTGCGAGCGTGTTCAGTTTTCAGTGAGAATTCCACTCAGACTTTCTTTCGTACTGCACATATCGTTTTATAATTTTGAAACCCCTCCCATAGCTCAAAAATTATGTTATGAAGATCTGTTTGAAGATTAGTTTTTGTACAGTTATAAATATAAATTGATAGTGATATATTTTTCAAAAAAATATTAATAGGCACTGTAGTGCGTAGATTAGATTACTGAATTCTGTATGATTATTGATATATTGTAAATACTCAGGAACGAATTTTTACTGGATCATAATATAATTGTTTTTTTTTTTTTTACAATAGAGTAAATACTTGTACAAAACAAAATGTGCTTTCTTGTAACCGACACCTGCGTCTTTTCTGATCTTATTTATGGAGGAGGTGCTGTGCCGATTCGTTACTTTTTCAGATCTGCCAGACTATGTAGTTCACGTCACAGTTGGTGAAACTACAATTTGGTTCGAAACCACGTTCGGGCTCGCAGTTCCGATTCTTTCCCGGGTAACTTTGACAGCGGATCATGATTTACCCGGCACAGGAGGAATCTGGGATGTTGGGTTCGATTAGGGAGAGCCCCGAGAGACTCAGAAGGGCAAGAAAAGGGCCATCAAACTTCTAAACCAAGGCGTAGTTGGAAGAAAGGAAAGGGTCAAACATATATGTTGAATTGTTGCGAATTTTCCAAAGATTTCACCGAGGAATGGTAAATTGAATGAGGGATGTTACGTAAAATATACAGGAAGGGAGGAGGTGAATGTTACAAGATCACGTTCAACATTTGTCAAGGAGGAATCAGCAGACATAAACTATTTCTTCCTAAAATACGCAATTTTTTAACCTTTTTAAACGAAATGCCACGCGATTTGAAAATAAGGTTTGTTTTCCATAAAATTTGACTTAGGATCAGAATCTTTCACAAAAAATTGGGATTGGAATAAAACAATCTAGCGTGGGTTGCGCGTAATTGCGCAATTACGCTCTCCGAAATTTTGCAATAAGCGAGATCCCTCTAGATGAACTACCGACCCGCATAACAGAGAGGTCTTGAAGTGAGAGAAGACCTTCAGCCGCGTTCGCGCAAGGCAAGGCTTTTCTAAGTGTCCCTTATTCTTTCAGAAAAATTGAAATTTTGTACATTTACGTGCTGTAGTTGTCCCATGCGCAATACCAGTCCAAAAGAAGGCAAAGTACGGGTAAAAATGGGCATTACGGAATAATTAATTGAAATGATTAAAAATAATATTCCGAAAAATTTGAAGGCCTTTAGGTAACTGTATTTTATTTATTTTTAACACGGTTACACAAAGGTAACTTTGATTCAAAATATAGTTTCTGTGGTTCCAAGGAATCGTAAGTGATGTTCCATATATAAAAAGTAAGTATCCAGTTGAGTTTTTCGGCTGAAATCTGTTGTGACAGGTAAGCATACCCGCTAAACCCCTGAAACTGGACTGGATGTGACAAAATTACCTGTGTAGTTATTACAAATCGAGGCGGTGCGCTGGAGTTTTCAGCAAACAGAGAATATCCACTAATAGATCAAGTAGTAATACCTAAACAAATATGCTGGAAAATCATGCTTGCTAAATGTGCACATGATTGAGAAAATTGGTCGAAAATCCATTTTAGTTAGTTTAGCGACCAAAATTGCACAAATATGATAACCAAAACCCCGTTTCCCCTCCAAGAAAAAATAGCTAGAAGGGGGGGACGCGTCTTCCGCTTGATGGAATGAAATTCCATTGTTGATTTTTTTTTACAGCTGAACTCTGTTTTAATAGGAAACCAAACCAACAAAAAGGATTTTTAGAGAGTTTTGTTGAATTTCGTGTGAATTTCCGTTATCCTAAGAAGCAATCTTAAGGAAGATGATGTTTTTGCTACAAAGGAAAAAGCAAAAGAGAAAGGTAGGAATCAAGTTACAGTCGAAAGGTGCCTTTCAGAAGATCAAATGTCAACTCTCGTGTAGATTTTGCGTTGTTTGGCAATACACTGGCATCTGAGACGTGGAAAATGCCATGTTTGTTTGCGTACGAGATGATTATTGCCTGATTCGATTGTCCCACGAGGACAATCATTCACTTAAATAATGAAATTGAAATCATTAGGCAAAATTATACCATATTCAACCTGATTCGAGTAAAAAAGATTAGGAGAAGGTTGTCGGAGTGTCAAAGTGAGTGCTAGTTCGGTTATACGGCTTATATCAAGATAAAGGTCAAGCATGAATTGAATAGCCCAACAATTGACCTTTTTCGAACTCGCGCATTATTTCTGTTTGGCGGAGCCCTAATTACGTCACATTGCATCAGTTTTTGTGAATTCGAGTAAGTACATTTGTTGAAGCGAGTTTCAAGCAGAGCGAATTGGGTTATAAGCGAGGACCATGCCTAATGAGGCTCCAAAGTAGAAAGCCACGGGCCACTGCCTTTCATCCATGATTTGACTCACCTCATCCGAAAAGTCCTCTGAGGTAAATTGAGCTCGACGACGGCGATTTACCGGGCGTCCGGGAATTCGGTTTGACTCCGGACGTCACGATTCGGGTAATTCGGTACGACACTAGGAACGTGTGCGGATTTTTAGATCGAAAGTGGTCGAAAGGGGGGAAAAACGACGAATATCGGTGAAAAGTGTCACTCGGTGAAGGTGCAACGGGAGTCCGGGATACGCCGCTTCCAGAATAGCGCGCTCCGGTCGGGCGGGATAAGGGATGAGAGGGGGATGCTGCCCGCGCAGTCGTTCGATATTTCATCCCCTAGCTCGCCCTCCCGCTCGAGCTTCCCTCACCCCTTCTCACCAACAGCCTCCCCTAAGAGGGAATAAGGGGAAAAGGGGGATTCGACCCTTTTTCGGGGTCGTTTACTCCTCACCCATTCCCTCTTAAAACTTCCCTTCGTAACTGTTTCTAATTAATATAACACACTCCGTATTTCCCCTTCCTCGCGCTCACGCTCACCACAGGGTGACCCGCACTAAATCATACCTTTTAACCCCCCTCACCACTTTTTAGGTATAAAAGCCACACCACGGTTAGTAAGCATAACCCTTATCCACCTAATAACCTACAAATTTATCCCCAATACCACGAGCCACCCTCCTAAACTCTAATACTAATATCACTGCTGCTTAATACACGAAGGGAAAATAAATCAACTGATAAACAGTACAGTAAATTACTTCGCAGACACCTTCAACGCTCAAATCTCATCAAAAGGGTTACAAATATTAGATGCTATCGCAACCACTCAGGAGTTTAATATTTACGTGATGTATCAACTCATTTTGAAGTTAGAAAAACATTTTTGTTCCTAATCAGTCCAAAAAATCTTTATGCTCGTAAATCACCTTTGATTCTCATGAATTCGGTTACTATCTATTCGTTATTCGACCGCACGTGACATATTGAAAACGATCAAATTAAATTTGATAGTTTTCTACGATTACGTTTAAAAATTTGGTTCTGTATCAAAATTGAAAAAAAAATTGATCATGAACACTGAAAAGCAGCGAATTTTTTCACAATTACTGATTGCTCATTTTGACACTCCCCTCTTTGCGTCGGGCCAAAAATCTGTTTGGGCTCAAATTTTGTTTGATATGAACGTAGGGATTTTTTTCCTTTGTTGGTCTATGGTATATTGTTCCAATGAAAATAACAAACTGATTTCTAAACTTGATGTAAAACATTGGCTAAAAATCAAAATTTTAACTTGAGAACGTTCAATGAAAATAATTGTCATTATTTGACGTAATCTAGAACTGCTCTTGGGAGAACAGCGTTACCTATCATACCGGTTATGAATACCCAGTAGACGTGAGCCTCTTGAGACACCTCTTGTGCGGAGAGTCTCGTTTCTTAACCATGAGAGACATTTCCCGTTTGTTATCTCTATTATTCTCGCCTTGCATGACTTGAACAGTCATAACCTTAGAGCATTGAAAGGTCTCCTGGGTGCAAATGTGTATGCCAAGTCGTCGTGCTAATTCCTAATGCAACTACTCGTAAGAAGATATTTATCAGTTAAATAGTATATATTAGAAGAAGTAACTACGTATTAATCAAAAGAAAGATATAACCCTGCGAGAGAACAAAAAATACTAAAAACCTGAGTGATTATCATTAGTCTGTAGCTTTGGAGCCAATTTTGGTTTTCTGCACGCACGCTCACACACTCTCAGCTTGGAACTTTGTGTTGAATTGAAATGAAGAGTTTATTAATGAATATGTAATTCATTTAGGAAAGCCCAAAAACCCATCTTAATGCAAGAGTTGCCTGAAATTGCACTTTATAAATCCCATAATCTAAATTTAAACAATATGTGAATTCAGAAGGGCTTTCCGTGAACATTCTCTGAAATTATGTAAGTTTACGCCTACATAGGACACAGGTTTGGTATGGTATATGCTTTATGGTGAAAAAAAAAAAATCAGGTTTTTACTTTTAGCCCAAAATATTGTCGGGTGGTGGATAAGAACTCAACTGAACCATAACACCTCCAGCGTTTGACTCACATTACCCCCTTCTAGTTCTTCGTGCAGCCGCTAGATACCATTCAAATTGAAGCTCATACAAAGCCGATTCAGCCATTTCTATGCTGCCTTTGTTACCTACTACATGCAGGTCGTCAGTATACCCTTATGTAAATGTAAGAAACGTGTTGTTGTAAAAATAATAGAGACTGATTCTGATTCTGTTAAATGATTAATTATATAACAAACAATTAACAAATTCAGACGTATCCAGAATAAATCCCTCTTATCAGTCTCATCTCATAAGAACTCAGTTTACAATTTTTGGTTACATTGTAATCCTCTTAAATAAATACATTTTTGAGAGTTATTTCAAATTGAATGAAGAGCGTAATAATTAGGAGGTTGTTTCGGGGACTGCACCATACTTCATATTTTTTGTGATTTATTTTCCTAAAAACTTCATTCTAATCTACATAGGAGTTGGTTTACTTTTTCTGCATTTTCATACTGATCGCCCCGCACAAATTTATCGCCCTCCTTAAAACCCATATCACCTACTGGGGGACAACCAGCTTAGGTAGGGAAACACTGATTTAGCCATTATTAGACTTGATTGTTGTTATTAAGTTATTGACAACTTGACCGAGTCAAAACTCCTCACTGCTCAACTCACCACTCCCCGAGGTTCGTCTGCCTGCCGCTAGGTCGCGTTAGAGTTGAAGCCCGCGCGCCTTCGTCCCCTCTCTTCGCCCTCGTCCCTCACTTTTGTTCATGTTTTGCACGGTCAAATTTAGGTCAACCGCGTACAGTTCGTGCCAAAACCTCCTCGCACATTAATAGGATTTGCGAAACAAGGACCTCACTGACCCAGATAACGGTCGGCACGTTACGAACGAGTCGAGCGACCGGGTTCCAGTAGTGTCCGTGTTGTTCGGGTCCCCGGTTATGCTGAAAATACGAACTTCTGAAGTACTCCAAGTAGACGCAAATGAAAACCCAATCCGAAGTTGTTAGTGCAAACCAGAGGCCCCACGGCCTGAAACGGTGCTCTCGGCCAAATCGCGAAAATAATTTCCGTGGTGAAATCAGACGCTACGGATTTCGCTGACTATCCGAGATACCGTGACCTCCAACCAAGACTGGGATATGGAGCCAGGCGGCGCACGATCACTGGCATACAATCGCTGACCGGCATTTTCCACAATGATCTTCAGGAAATAGGTAGGTGAGATTGATTGACGTTATCACAGACGATGATAAGGGCAGCGTCGTCTCATCAGTTTTAACAATGAAGTTGGTTAACAATTGGTTCTGTGCTGTCGAAGTTGAAGCTGAAAAAGATTGTGGCGTCTTCCATTCGAATTTAGCACATTTTATAGAATAAACGTGCCATGGACGTGCTCGATGGTACCTGTTACGATGATCTGATTGATTACATAAACCTCTGGAGAGCTGATTATGTTCTTACTGTATACACCCCCTCTCTTCTATGATACGCATTTTAATCTACTAACAGGGGTGTGGATGTATCAACGTCATGCAAACGCCTTTACCACCTTCTCAATAAGCATTTCCTCTGCACCAAAACCAAATAAACTCATCGATGGTAGCCGCTAGTGTGATGCAGAAACCAGAATGACGAACAATCTATGAATCATTCCTTTACCTTTACATATTTGAAGTGAATTTGTGTGGGCGTTGAGTCTGTTAGGTTAGAATCACCCACCGACACGGCGCATGGTCCGTGAAAGGTGAATCAAACAAAATTAATACCTACTTATCTACATTGTTGAATGCTGCTTGATGTTAACTCTAACGTAAACTAAGAATCAGAGAAAAAAAAGAACTACTCTTTAATGCACAGTAGGAAATTACGGGAATAATAACCGATATAAATGTTCCTTGGTTTATACTACCTACGGTACAATATTCATAGGGAAAATCAAAAAATTAAGTTTCAGTGCGTTTCATCTATGGCTATAAACGAAACATAACGAGTACCCTGATCGCAAAAAACTAATAAACCTATCAAAGTCGTGTTAGGCAAACCGTATCACGGATTTTCGCTATATTTCATTACCGTTTGGAGAGAATCCATTCAAAAATAAATATATTTTTTGAGTTTCAACTGACCCGTGGAGATCGCGAAAAATATATTTTGGCCGCCCTCTCCGGAGTTTTTACTTTTATTTTCGATGTACGATTTTGTCGAAACGCAATATTTAGAATATACTGAATATTTTCATTTAGTGCATCATAAGTCATGAGTATATACAATATTTATGTTACACACCTCACAAGATCCTTATTTTCATTACTTATGGATGCGAGAAACCCTCTCCGTGGCAATCAGGTCAACGTTTTTAACATAATAGACACTTTGAAACGCCCAGAAAAACAATTTTGGGCCGAATCAGAGAAATTGACTTTTTGCATGAAAACATGAGTTGATAATTCAAGGAATAACCAATCAAAATGGATTTTCGGTGATTTAGGCATATAGGGTATCATTTTCTACTAAATTTAGGACGCTAAATCCAATGAGACGGTTCCCGGAACGATTGGCGCATACTGGAAAAGGTTTTGGATCAAAATGAGTCTCTATCTACCTATTTCGAAAATGGGTTTTCGAGACATCTGGTACCTAAGCGTGTGGGGATGCCCTTTTCCATTAACTTTTGGACACTGAATCTAATGAGACGGGTCCCGAAACGATTGCCACCCACCGGAGTTATGGATCAAAATGGGTATCTATCAACCTATTTTGAATTTGGGTTTTGAGATATCTGGTACCTAGGAGTGTGGGGTATCGTTTTCCACTAAATTTTGGACGCTGAATCGATTGGAATGAGTCTCCATGCTCCTGATCCGAAGAATGACCAACCCCTGTGTAAAAATCTCAAATATAAGTAAGAGACTCCTTTGTGAGGCTCTTGTTGGTTCTCGTTGGCTCGATTGATCAATACAGGATATAATTAAAATGATACAAGAACTAGGATATGATTAAAATGGGTACTTTGAAATTCGTGTTTTGAGATTTTTGTTGGCCAAGACTCCTGAAATATCACCTTCCGCTAAATTTTGGACGCTAAACCGATTGAGGTCCAGACCGATAGCTGCTCAAGAATGTTGAGTGTTGATGAGTCGGATTATTGGAAAAAGCTGTTCGTAATTTAGATGAAATTGATTATACACCTCCTATTACCTAAACATATTCGTATGAATATTGGATACTGGAGAACCTATCCTATTAACATGGCTATAACTTGAAGACTACTAACACCGTGATTGGGAGGGGGGGGGAAGGGGTGCGCGTCTAGTTCTAACCTTGAGCTCTTTTGCGTTCCAAGCACCAAGAGTGGCCCTCATTAGGGACAGGCGCTTAGCATTCCGTGAGGAAACAGAAATATAAGTTAATTTATTGACCGTACTGAGAAAAATAATTTCTCTTCTCAAACTATGATTGAAAAACACAGGGGTTGGATATTCCTCGGATCAGGCGCATGGAGACTTATTTCTTCACATGGGGAAAATGGGGGGAAACAGTGGGTGTGGCGGGTCCGAACCCATTCCAATCGATTCAGGGTCCAAAATTCAGTGAAAAATGATACCCCACACGCCTAGGTTCAAGAAATCTCGAAAACACACATTCGAAATGGGTAGATAGGCACCCATTTGGACCCATTTCATTGGATTCAACGTCCCACCCCAACGTATCCCACACGCCTAGGTTCCAAAAATCTCGAAGATACATATTCAAAATGGGTAATAGATACCCGTTTTAACCATAACCTCATCCAGTGGTTGCCAATCGTTCTGGGACCCATTTCATTGGATTCAGCGTCCAGAATCTAGTGGAAAATGACACCCCAGACACACCTAGATTGCAAGAAATCTCAAAAATCCATTTTTCGAAATACACATTTTGACCCCTACCCCACCCAAATTTGGTCCGATCGGGTTGAAAAAATTCGAGGACCAACTCGAGCCGGAAACGCCCTGACCAAAATTTCAGATTTTTAGAAATTATTCTACTACCAAAGACGGCAGATGACGTACGGCGAACGGACGTTTGCCAATTTTGATCTAGACACCTTGAAACGTCCAGAAACAAATTTTGGCCTGAATCGGAGAGATTTACTTTTTGCATGAAAACATAGGTTGATTATTCAAGGAAAGAATAACCAACCAAAATTGATTAAAAAATAATGATTTAGCCGTAAGAAAAAAAAATTGTTTGAATCTGCCGAGAGATTTTGAGGGTGAATAAAATTGAAATAACAAATACCGAAAAATTATTTTTCTCGGTTGGCAGGACATAAGCGAGAAGTACCCTTTTCTCTCAGTGTGGTTTGATTTCTTGACCTCTCCTACGGCCAATGAATTTATTCATATCAGAGATGAATAGGAACTCAACATTCTTCGGGGTAAGACGATTGATTACACGCTTGTGAAAAGTCTGGGGACTTCTCAAACCACCGCTGAAAAACCCTTTCCCTCCTGAACTAATTCCCTCAGTGGTACGCTCAGTGGTACGTCAATCAATAGTTCATTTTCCACATCAGTCCAATCAGTCATCGTCACATTTTTCCGAAACTGCCGGATTTTTGGTAATTCAATCTGACGATGGCCGTATAAAATATCAGATCGCCTCGTGTCAGCAATGCTGATATTTGAGGACGGAGAAGACATATCTAGAGTTTGTCCCGGAAAGGAGGGGCCAGCAGGAGGGAAGGGTTTTGCTGTCTAGACATGCCAAACACCAAGTCCCATTCGGTGATCAATAGAGCTTATCTTCGGCAATGTTCGGGTCCCCTCGGATCGTCTCGCCCCGTGCAGACGCCCTTACCCTAGAAGCGACACAGTCTCACGCGAGCCCTCCATTTACCCTAGTCTACCCTACCACAGACCCCCCCCCCCCCCTTCCGCAACGCAATTTTTTCCACATCCCTTCTTCAGCAGAAACCAACATTACGCCGGCAAAGAAAAAAAAAAAACACTCAAATGACTATTTACCGCACCGTAACAATCACCAGCAATTTTATAAATTATACCTAGGCAGGTGTAATTTTTTCATCTTTCATTTTACTTCTTCTTAACTACCTCTCTACCCATGCTCACCTTCTACCCCCACCCCTACACGATGGTTGTTGGACCACGTAAGTATCCTCGACGGATATTAACAAAAACTTGTCTTGCATGTACCTACCCTACTTATTAGTCTGAATGTTTTCAAATCATTGTTAAGCGAATTATACCTCAGAGCACGTGGGCTTAGGCCAATAGTGAAGAAAAATACACCACCTCAACAATTCCTACGCCGTACAAACCCATTATAATCCTATTCCAAGGTATCCATCTAGAAGCTGATGGGTGTAATACGTCTACGGACAATTTGAGCTAATTCGATCGAAATTGATCACGGACTTTTGGTCCACTAGAGCGGTTTACATAATTTTGAAATTTGATGTCATGCAGCATGGTCCGATGGACCCATCAAATTCTACTGACATGCTCATCTCTGCTAGAGGAAATTATTTATTATCATTTGAATTTGCGTACTCGTTGCAAACGTAAAAAAAAGTACGAGTATAAAAGCTCGTATAATGTAAAACATTTGGGCTTTGTCTAGTTGTGCCTCTGCATGGGTGATGATGGGTTTTCAAGCTATTAGGGACCAAGGCGTGTCGTGCTCATCATCTCGCACTAAAATATAGATGGCAAATCGATTAATACCCATTCCAAAACGATTATTGCACACACACTGGAGGAGGGTAACCACGGGTAGAGATGGGAATTTTGAAAATTAGTACTCCTTACTTTTGAAGAAAAGTGTTTATCCACTTTTCTTGATTACTTACTGCGAAGGGGACCTCGAAAATGGGCTTCCCCACACGAGTCATCCACCTAGAATACATACTATTGCGAAATGATTTACAGCGCGTTTTAAAATAACTATATTACGGACATTTGGTCTATATCAGAGGGTAGTTGTCCCCGCTAGTTCATCTTTCATTTTCCTCCTGAAAACTCTCCTTCTTTCTCAAGCTTCTTTTGTAATACTTTGCCTAGCTCTTGAGACTTCTTTGATCCTCAACAAGTACAACCTATACCTTCCTTCTATACTATTCTATACTAATAAAGATTATATCGAAACACTATCAATGACCGGCTTCCTATCAAATGTTGCTCTTGGTTGCGTTCAAAAACGTTTTATTAGCAACACAGCCTGCATACTCTATGGTGATTTCGGTTGCCGAACTCTTTTGGAAACACAAATATTCACTTTCCCATGGCTAAAAGTGCAGAAAGCTCCGTAGCTGGGCGATGTCTACGATGTCATAAATCATCTCACTGTCGAACTGTTCACATTCGTCCACGTTTCGCTTTAGGCTTCCCCTCTGATACTAAACAATGTTACATCAATTTATTGTTATATCTTCCGACCAATGTCCTAAATATAATTTAGATCAAACTAAACTGCGTTAGTTCTTTGATCCTACAATTTACGTATGTTTAGGACTTTAGACTCGAAAAAACGTTTGAGTGTCATTTCGAAATTAATATCAAAAGAAAAATTAAGTTTGACTAAATACGGTTTCCAGTCAACATTTGGCGTAGATTTTGTTTATGATGTGTTTGAATCATTGCAAAATAAGGCGAAAATTTGCAAATGATTCCGTAATGAGCAGAAAAGAGGCAGAAACCGAAGTGGGGCAAAGCCAACGATAATCAATGGTCGCTTCTTTTCCTTGGATCTAAAATCATACAATTTATTGGGAAGCAATGAATAAAGATTCCGCTACTTTTTGGTAGGTTAGTGTCGAGGATGGCATTAATGTCGCTTTCTGGTCTAACTCCGCTGCCCGAAAAGGTTTCGTTTTGCTAGAAAGAAGGGTTTTCCAGTTGTCGTACTATATAGTACCTAAACATTTCACGCTCTACAAACTTCTATGATTAACCGCAGCTGTGCATGGTGTACTGTGTGGTGTACCCACAATCTATACATCAAGCGAGGTGAATCGCTCAGGTACATGCATTCCCCTAGATGCGAGTATGCCCATTGCCTCCATTGTATATTATACGCAGTTGCGGACGTTACTCGTGAATTTTTCGCTCTGCGTGGGATCCTAGATCTTCTAGAAAAGCTCCTATTGGCACGCTAGTACTCTCTCATTGTTGGCTTTTTTAGGATAAGTTACCAGGTGCGTCTTTCCTGCTCTCAGGGCTTTACATCCTTCTACAATCTTCCCTCATAAACAGTCAATCCATTGTCCGGGCTGCCAATTGACCAACGAACCCTCTTCTCACCCCGTCAATAGCCTAGGTGAGCTATTTCTAAAGTAGTGCAGCTAGACGTTCTAAGAAGTTCCGCGAAGAGAATAAACTCTTACCGGATAGATTCCTGTAGAAACCCTTACGCAACCCTTCTCTCTTGATTTACCCCCCTCTCTAGAACTACTGCATTATTTCTTCAATTATGCGTCCTCGTATCGTCAGTCGGGGAGGGCAGTCCTCACAATAGACCAGCAGATCCAGGCCTAGAAAAATCACCTATTCCCATAGCTCACAATGGCATTGCCACCCCTTCCGTGGAAAAAGAACCTGCAGGAGGATTGATCAAACCGCCTACCCCCTCCGCTCATTTGCACACGGTAATGCGGTCTATGCGTCGTTTCACTGGTTTTCAAACGCCTATTGCATTCATCATGGGAAGTGCATTCAAGCATAGGTATTCAATAACATACCCCTTTGCATTATCGAGGTAAATGAGGGCTTGATATAAAAAAGACGAATAAACGGCGACGCTCGTCCGCTAATTCATTTTGAAAGCTGCAAGCAAAAGGCATGACGTTGTAATGGATTCGTTAGAACAACAGGATCAACTTTGCACAATTAAGGCTCAAATTATGGACGTGAGAAACTTCGGATTCCTAATTCAACATTGCATCGTTTCATTTTTGAAATCTCGTCAAAATCAAACAAGTTTTCCTATCAAAGAACGAAAAACGGTGTTTACTCTGAGGATGATTGCTTCATAAGAATTCAAATGATTTTTTAAAAGACCCTCCACCTCGTTATAAAATTGAGGAGTTGTGTACGAGTTACCATAATTAATAATTATTTGCTTATAAACTAATCTGTTACTTCAGTAGTATGCAATATGTTGATGGAACTACATCTTATTGCGAATACGGCTAAAGTCTGGAAAAAATGTTGAAATAGTTGGAAAGAACGGTGACCACGGTGGTGACTTGCGATTGTGTTACTGATCAAACAAATCTCACAGCTGACGAAAAAAATTAGGGCTCCTAGGAGCTCCGGCCTTATGAAAATCGTCTTTACTTTTGGTTGGTTATTCTTTGAATAATCAACCTATGTTTTCATGATAATGGTCAACCTCTCCGATTCGGCTCAAAATTTTTTTCTGGACGTTTCATGATGTCCTGATCAAAAAAGGTCAATGTCCGTCCGCCGTCCGCCGTCCGCCGTCCGCCGTCCATTGTCCACGCCGTTTTTGGTAGTAGAAAATGTTCTAAAAATCTGAAATTTGGGTCAGGGGTCTGTTCCCAGCCGAGATGGGTCCTCGAAACTTTTCAGCCCGATCGGACCAAATTTGGAGGGGGTAGGGGTCAAAATGTGTTTTTTGAAAATGGATTTTTCGAGATTTTGGGTGATTTAGGCGAGTGGGGTGTCATTTTCCACTAAATTTTGGACGCTGAATTCAATGATGTGTGTCCCAGAACGATTGGCACCCACCGGAAGAAGTTATGGGTCAAAATGGGTATGTATCCACCCATTTTGTATGTGTCAGGATTTCTGGTGCCTAGGCGTGTGGGGTATCATATTCCACTAAATTTTGGACCCTGAATCGATTGGAATGGGTCTGGGACCCGCCACACTCACTATTTCCCCCATTCGAGGAATAACCAACCCGTGTGTAAGAATTTGCAGATTTTTTATCTTGTATAGGTTGTCTATTCGTTTATTATTTTGGGCTATTGAACTAATTACGTGTATTGGTTCATCGTTATTGTGGAATAGTGGAAAACGATACCCCACAAGCCTAAATCATCGAAAATATTGAACATAGGGAGAATGGGGAAAACAATGGGTGCTGCGTGTCCCGGACAAATTTCAATCAATTCAGGGCCCAAAATTAAGTGCAGAATGATAACCCACTCGCCTATATCGCCAAAAATCTCGAAAATCCATTTTTCGAAAATACTCGTTTTGATCCGTAACCCCCCCCCCCTACCCCCGTTTGGTCCGATCGGGCTGAATGGTCGTTCTGGGACCCATTTCGTTCGATTCAGCCTACATAATTTAGTGGATAATGATAACCCACTCGCCTCGGTACCAGAAATCTCGAAACCGCACATTTCAAATATGTATATAGCTACTCATTGTGACCCTTAGCCTCTTCCAAAGGGCTCCAATCGTTCCGAGACCCTTTTCATTGGATTCAGCGTCCAAAATGTTGTTGAAAATGATACCCCACACACTAAGATCGTCACAAATCTGGAAAATTTATTTTTCGAAATACACATTTGGATTACCTCGGACTAGGAGCGTGGAGAAAATTGGGGAAAACAGAGGGAGTGGAGTTTTCCGGAACGAATTCGGGTAGGGGTCAAAATGTGTTTTTCGAAAAATGAATTTTCGAGATTTTGGGCGATCTAGGCGAGTGGGGTATCATTTTCCACTAAATTTTGGACGCTGAATCCAATGAAATGGGTCCCAAAACGATCGGCACCCTATGGAAGAAGTTATGGGTCAAATTGGGTATATATTACCCATTTTGAATATGCGTTTTCGAGATTTCCAGTACCTGGGCGTGTGGGGTATAATTTTCTACTAAATTTTGGATCTTGAATCGATTGGAATGGGTCTGGGACCCGCCGCACCCACTGTTTCCCCATTTCCTCCATGTTGAAGAAATGAGTCTCCATGCGCCTGATTCCGAGGAATAACCAACCCCTGTGTAAGAATTTGCAGCGCTTTTTTTTTCTCTAAATTGGTAAATGTTTTAGTACAAAGACTTAGGTGATATTGTTTCCCACACGAGCAAAATCTCTGTAGAATGATAATGATAATGCAGAGTTTGTAGTCTTTGTTGTCTTCTATGGTGTTGGGATGCTGAGGAGCTTCTAGTTTCACTTGGAGCCCCACCGATAGTTGGTGCGATGAGTTTTGCCGTAGGATGAGTCTGGACGTTGGACGGCGGGGAAGGGGGAAGGGTGACCTGCTTCCTCGTCGCCATCCCCGCCGCCTCTTCGCCCCCTTCCACCTCTCGCGATCCTCCGCTATCCCACAGACGCTTCGCTCCACGCCCTCAACAACGTCGGCGTGAGTTCAACGACCTTAGTCGCTAGGAGCCCCCCCCCCCCCATTCCACACCACTAAAAAACCACGCGAATTTCTTTGATATCACGATTACCACTAAATTGAGCACTTGAAAAAAAAGTACAAGAATTCGTTTTAAAAATAACCGGACAAAATGCAAAGCGTCACGGCCACGTCTTGGCCTTCATGTGTTGACCTGCGAAACTAACCAATGATGTCACTTACCAGGGCATCGACCTGACCAAACTAGAAACCAACGATTAGCGACCATCAACCATCGGTTTCCCTCACGTCTATGACAGCGAACAATCGCACACCTTCACCGAGTTCGTCGGTAGGTCGATTTCAACCGAATCACCGAAGCCTGAAGCGACCATTGTTTCCTTCTTCCGGAAAACGCCAACAACCCGGATCGCAATGACGCGATTATCGAGCTTAGAAACTGCAAAAATCCGCATTTCCGTTGGTTCCATTAACGTACGAGATCAGCCCCGAAAGATTAATTTATTTGACGGGAAAAATTCATGTCAAACATCTTTCGGTACCTTGATTTTACTATTTTTTTAATTTAATTTTTTTTAAGAGAAAAATTAAGACTAAAATTCTTTACGGGGAAAAAACTCCCTCCGCGTTCTGTTCCGATTAGTCGGGAATAGGTTAGGATTTGGAGGGTATTGACTGAGCCTACTGCGCAATGAGACTTCGCGCAGGCCGCACTCCTCGTTCCCCGCGAATTCCCCTCCGCGAGTCGTCCAAGGTCCCCCCCCCCTTCATCCCACCCCGTTACACACATAACCACGGGCACACTCCTTCTCCTTGCCCTAGGTCAGTAACATTTCCAACTCCCAGCTCAGTCAAGCCTCTCAGGACATGTTTCTCGTGAGTATAATTATATTTTCCTTCAATTTAGACAATTTTAATTTTACTTAATCTCTTTTAGTTGATTTTTTGTTCATTACCCCCAAAAAAATTGCAAAGCCTATAGAAAATTGACAAAATTGACTGCCCTCAACAGACGGAATGTTAGACAAAGGAAGCTGCATAACTCATACACAAAATTTCCAACAAAGAGGCTCTACATCCTTTCCATTTGAGACTGCATATAACCCTCATATTAACTCATTACACCATTTACCTTCTCTCAATAAAAAATACCGGCCTGAAACATCAGCAATCCGGATTGTGGAAATCCGCCACTCATCTCTCAAACTGATTAGCATAATATATTTAGATTTCGTTATAATTTATGTGGTGTACGAAACATATAGATGCATAATCATGTATAATGTGTTTTTTTATTCTCAGTTATTTGCGATCAACGCAATTTGCAATTTTTGGAATAAATGCTAAGTAGGTGGAATCGTTTTTCAAGGTTACTTCTGGACATTAACCTCCAGCGGGTTGTTCTGACCGATTTCGGTTCGTTCGACCGTGAGAGGCAAACTGTACATGATTGTCTTGTACGGACAATTGGGGTGGTCGCGTGAATCTTATCGAAAGTTTCGTGATCTTCCGTCGAGTGGCCTCACGGGCGTTACACTAGAAATATGATAGGTGTTTTTTTGCCGCTTCTACTCTTAGTATTACGAACCGCTTACAATTTTCAGAGAAAATGCCGGTCCTGACGAAAAAAAAACGCCCGCCATTTCGAGATGAGAACAATAATAGGGTCACCTCTTTTGTTCCGGCCCTTTCTATTGGCCCTCGTTGAGGCCCCCCCTCCCACTTTTTCTACTTCTAGGTCTATCCGCCTATATTCAACGACGGAGGGGAACAAGGACAAGCAACTTCTAAACCGAAGGAAGGCTCAGTTTGAAATGACGGCCTCCATTTTTTCTTCTAATTTTCGCTTCTGCGCCCTTTTGCGTTCAAACGGCGTCCTTCAATCCTAGACTCATTTGGGATTCTCCCTCCAAGGAAATTATTTTACTACCGAGTGGCGCCTTCAAAATGGAGGCTGCGATAATTTTCATTGTCTTCTTTTTCCTTTGCCCTAACTGGATGTGGTAAACGCAATTTAGAAAATAATTTTTAAAAAGTTCTATAAACGAGTACTATCTCATGAGATAGACATAGAGAATGAATCGTGGAATATTATATGTGCACTAAGATACCTTCCCTCAACGTCACTATCAAAAGAATTTATTCTTGATATTTGTTTGGACCACCAGATTGAATGAGGATGCATTGAACATTCAATTGCTACCTTAAACTAACTTGTTTTCAAATTGCTCTATTGCTATCACGTTCTTACCAACTTAGTCAGAAGTACTACAACAACAATTGTACTACGAAATCCATCAAATACATAACTGGAAACACAAGTTAATAAACGTATTTGAAAAAAAAAAAATGTACGAAAGAACTTTGTAAACGAATTCTTTCCACCTTTTCCTATAGTTAGAGTTGCGGGCTACAGACGCTATTTATACATTCAAGTTCACAGCGCGGAATCTTTAAAAATAGATTAAAAGGCTGATGGCCTGATAAATCCTTCGAAACATGGCACAAGATTTTGACTTATGTTGGCAGCGTTTTGCGCCTAATATACTCATGCGGAGGACGAGAAATCATACCAATGAACGGTGAATGAATTAGAGTTACGGTTTTTACGACAAATTTACCATGTGGGGGTATACATATTCATAATCTACTTTTCTTTTCTCACCGGCGTCGTTTCTTCTTTCGCTTCAAGAGGGAATCAACCGGGTGTTGAAGTTCGTGAGGATAACACCATTAACGGAAGAGCGATGTCTTGTTATTTATTCTTCTCTCGAAACAACTATGGAATGTGATGACGCGAGGTGTCGGTACATTCTTGGAATTAGGTTATTACGGTTCGCTCACTCATATGCACTTCAACGGAAATCTTTGCAACAAATGGGGAGATTTGACGTATCAAAGGACTTCTTGATGGTAATTTGACGGAAAAGTTTTGAAGCACCGATGTTGCTTGATGAGGAGATTTTGAGGGTTATAGACGGATACCTGCCTGTAGAAGCAGCTGAGACTATGCGAGGGGGTGAGGGAATATCCAAAGGAATTTGGGCCTCCCAGAAAAAATATTTTTGCTTCGGTAAGGGGTTTAAAAACCGTGAAGTCGTTCTAACCTGTTAAAATTCATGAACAAAATCATGTAAATTCATGGAACACTCTGAAAAACAAGCTTGGGTGCTGGGAAAAGGGACTTAACGAGAGATTTTTGGAGAATAAGAAATATACCTCAATTTACCACTTAGCAGTCTTATTTTGCTGCTTGATCCCATTGAAGATTGTTGGGTTAAATTGGATTTTTTGTTTTGTTTTATGTTTGATTATTTCTGATAATGAAATTTTGTTGGTTCAACTCAGAAATGAGTTGATAATTAAAATTTTCTGGTTGTGAATGGAAGATGAATTTCCGTGAGAGAGGAAATGACGTATTTGGAAATGAGAAATCACAGGTGGTTAAAGTTTCGGGACGAGTGTGGCCACTTGTAAATGAAAGTGGGATTTCGAAGCAGATCCGGGCAACCAGGTTGGACGGCGGCGCTCCTGTTTTCCAACGGTTTCGGCGAGTCGGCCCCTCACTCGGGCCCCCGCCGAGGTGCGGAGTGAGGAAAGGGGGGGCGGGTTGGTTGAACTGGGAAACCCCCCTCCTCCCATATCGGTGTCCCTCGTTCATCCCCATCCTCTCTCTGCCCATCCTAGTTCTTCCCGATCTTGAACAGTGTTGCCAATGCGAAGGTGACGGATTACCCCGGCATTCCCCTTGTTTGATAAAAAAATTTCCCTGTCGAATTTCTGGGAAAAGAAACGACCTTAACATGGAAAATACACGCTGCAGGAAAATCGTTGGAAATCTCTCTTCAACACGACATTGCTCTTACATTAATCAAACATATTCATATCACCTAACTCTTTTTTTTTTTTTTTTTTTTGGAAAGAGCACATTTTGCTTCTTTAATAGGTGTAATAATGCACTTCGTCGGAAGTCCTGAAGTGAATCTAGAATATTCCTACGAATACAACTGCGCCATCTCTTCCCTAACCAGAACCGAATGGTGTCAGACGTATTCTTGCAGTCGTTAAAAACGCTATAAATTCGTTCACAAAGAATAATTTGTCACATCTCAGAAGACTAAAAGGCCAGACGACAATTTTGGATTTTGAAAACGCTATAAATTCGTTCACAAAGAATCATTTGTCAATCAAAATTCGGTTGAAAATTATGCACTTCGTTAGATCCCTCAAAAACCCATTTTCACGGTCATTGAAAAACCCATTTTCACGGTCCTTGAAAAACCCATTTTCACTGTCCTTGAAAACCCTTTTTCACGGTCCTTGAAAAACCCATTTTCACCCATACCTACCTGTTACTCTGCCTCCCCTTCCACCGGCTGGGCTGACAAGAAGTTTGACTCATCAACTAAGAGCTCAAATAGAGACAAATACGAGCGCCATTTTAGAATTTGGAAGCATTTTGATGGCTTACTTTGGACTGGACGGCGTAGAGACATTTAAATTTTTAACCTGAATATTTCAAAAGTGAAATGTGTTAAAGTTTCAAGAGAGTTTGTACGAATAGGATTGCATTATTGCAGTCAGAATAATAATTTCAAAATCTATTTCCCCAACTGTTATGGCTAGATATAATGCACGCCGTGGATTAAATTTAACATACTTGAGCGTCTGCTTCAAATCACTAAATGAAAAATTAACCAAATTAAGAGGGAAACCAAGGAATCACGGGTGATTCGAAACACCAAAAACAATGCAAAAAAGTTGCACGAATCTCCCACATATATGGGAAATTGCCCATTCTTTGGCAACACTGCGACACCCCCCCCCCCCCTCTCCTCACATTCTTACCTTGCCGGCAGACCGAGAAATATCGGCACTATTTTTGCAAACTGCCCATGAAAACTGCGTGAATGCCCTCATTAGCACGATATATTTATTTCCCAAAGTTGGAGCTGGCACGTAAGGCGATGTTATGAGAGGGGGGTGGGGGGGACCTCAATTTCAACGCTCGTTTGAGTAATCGGTACATATTCTTTCTTGAACAGTGGACAGGTTAGATAAATATTTCTACAATCAGATTTAAAAAAATAAATAAATAAATAAAGAGAAACCTGGAAATAAGGAAGTTTCTATTGGAAATTTGTCCACAACTAAGCTTCATAGAACTGATACTTCTTACTTTAATTCCATGTTTGTAGGATCGAAATAGTGTTAATCCGCGGTTGCATATACTCGTAGTTTGTATACCGTCACGCCTAGAAATCTTTTGTCGATGATTTCAAGTAAATAGGTAAATGCCTCGCTCAAGATAGCGACAATAAAGTATTCCCTTCCGGAATTAATGTTCGTCGGTAGTTACATTTTATGGAAACGATATGGATCTTGTTATGAAGTAGCCATCATGAACTGTGGATGGAGTGTGCATTTCTATGTTGTATTAGGAATGAAAAGGCTTATAGCGAGTGACATAAAGCTGACAGGGGACATTGAGCCTCATCTGCTTAAAATTACACCTTCTTTACCGAAAAGCGCTAATAAGCCCTACACGATTGAAGTGTTTTCTGCTTTCTAAGGTTTCTTGACGTTTGTAACGTTTGCGGGGAGTCAGCGATCGATCTCTAACCTTTCAATTTGTGTAACAGCAACTGAGCCTCACAGGGAGAACCACAACCCCGCCCCCCAACCATGCTGAAAAAATGTCTTGATCACCAAATCTCTCTCCCTATTGCACGACAAACGTATTTTAGAAATTCAAATGAAGAAAAACCAATTTTAATAGGAGAAACGGCATCGGTGACGTTGGTTTAGGCCGAACAAAATAGGCCCATATTTTTTGGATTCCAATCCTAATTAAAGGATATAATTTTTTTCAGAAAATAATGATAATAAAAATATTTTAAAAATGAATAAATAAAAGTAAACTGCCCACATTTGGTAGGTTAATCCTTGATAGGTTAATCCTATGTAATCATACCAGAGGTCAACCTCCCCGATTGGCCCATGAATTTGACAGTACATCTACGTTGCATGATGTCCAGTTAAAAAAAGATGCAAATTATTTCAAAGGGGTGGGTTATTTCTTGGGCCAGGAGCATGGAAACTCATACCAATTGATTCAGGGTCCAACATTTAGTAGATAAACGCTGCAAATTCTTTCACAGGGGTTAGTTATTCCTTGGACCAGATGGAGACTCATTTCAATTGATTGAGCGTCCAAATTTAGTGGAATATGATACACCACACTAGGTACCAGAAATCTCGAAAACCCACTTTTGAAATAGGTAGACAGATACCCGTTTTGAAGCTCTTCCGGTGGGCGTCAATCATTTTGGGACCCGTCTCATTGGATTCAGCGTCCGAAATTAATAAATTGTCGGTAGTGGACAATTTTCTAAAAATCCAAAATTTTGGTCAGGACCTCTTCTTGTTTTGAGTTGATCCTCGAAACTATTCCGCCCGATCAAACCAAATTCGGGGTCGGTATGGGTCAAAATGTATTCTTACTCGATATTCAGGACTTTTTAAGGACTAGGCATACGGGGTATCATTTTCCACTAAATTTTGAGAGCTGAATCCTTGTTCCGGAACGATTGGTGCCCACCGGAAGAGGTTTGGGGTCAAATTGGGTAGGTATATCTACCCATTCCGAAAGTTCGTTTTCGAGATTTTTGTGTACCTCGGCATGTGGGGTGTAATGAGTTGGAACTAGGTCGAAGGAATAATCAACTATTGTGGAAGAATTAACACAGAGTTTTTGAGCAATTAACAATAATTCATTATATAGACCCAATAAACCCTGTGCTAATTATCGATTTACGAAAATTCTCCTTGAATTACATAATGAACAAAGAAA
Organism: Cyrtorhinus lividipennis; assembly: GCA_019603395.1. Taxonomy (NCBI): domain Eukaryota; kingdom Metazoa; phylum Arthropoda; class Insecta; order Hemiptera; family Miridae; genus Cyrtorhinus; species Cyrtorhinus lividipennis. Next base: position 13,544,527 of record CM034004.1, read on the forward strand.
CCTAACTCTGTACATTACTTTCCTCCCTTCCATTTTAAGGTTAACTTGGGAGGACAATTATTTTTTACGGCCTATTTTGATATCGATTTAACTAAATATTGCCTGGGTGTGACTGAACAGTGTTAATTTTAATCGACTGATACTCAAAAACCAAATTGGTTGTCTTTTCCGGTAATAAAATTTGGTTTTGAATATTGGAAAACGACTAATTTCAGCGTCCGTCGTCAGCTGGCCGTTTTAAGATTTTTGACTTCTACAATGGCGACCTTGCGAATTTTATCGTTTGAAATTGAAGAGCGTTGCGTCAAAGGAAAAAAAAGACCACGCACACCGACACGGTTGGTGGGGATTAGCACTCTGAGGCTCGCATGGGAAGTGGGAGAGCCCGAACTCGAGATTCTTCGCTGAAATCATCCAGTCGGCAATCGGCCAGCTTCGAGTTAGATCTGATTATCGTTGATAAATTCGTCATCTATTCATACATAGTATATTATCTATATTACGTAAAAATTCGAGTAATTCCGTGAATATGTGTCGCTGAAACTCGAAATCGCGTCTTCGTGTCTTCACTTCAAAATTTCAACGGTAACTCGGTCAACACTTTGTATCTTATTTCTCCTCCAGAAATGGGTTCAATGGTTCTTTTCGAAGGAAATCCATGCACATGATTCATCAGTCATATAATAATATTAGACAAATTGAGTGCTGACGTGTAGACACCATGTTCAATACTCGCCAAGATTTTCAAACGCCATGTCAATTCACAGTTTGCCATCGGGAAAATTCATTTTTTGGCCATCAAAACTTGATCATGATTCGTCAAAATTGATTCATCGACAAAAGACTACGCGACAAAACCAATGGCCATCTTTCCAGCATCGATTAATAGAATATTTAAAGAACAGGCGATATAGACGACAACTAAGTATAAATGAGGATCCTGTGATCCTTATCCTGTGAACCACATTACGGGCTCGGTTTAGATGACGCAACATCAGAGGGCGTAGGTATCCCGTCCATGAAGTTCTGGTGTTGTTTCGAGGCGGAAATTCAAAGAAAACGTAAAACAAGATCAGTATCCGTTGGTTGAATTTGAAAATATGAAAGCACGAATGTTCCATGATGCCGATAAAACGCGAACTAAACGTGACTTTATCGGGCGTTTTTGATTTTGAGGAATTTCATCATTTCCATTTTCTATTTGCATTCTTCATCGGTGGCTCAACAATCTGACGATTCCCGAGACAATTATGTTAGGTTAAGGTAATAAAGGCCATGTCCTTGAAAGAATGAATCATGTAAGACTCATATCCCAGCTGTCAGTTACGTAGGAACAAATCCATGCCGATCAATGTAGCGAACACAAAATCTTTTTAAAACTTAATAGTGTATTGAAATTTTTTTCTTCATTTGGCTTCAGAGTTAAATGAAACGAATGCATTTTTTTCACAATAAGATTTAGTTTTACAGCCTCTTGCAAATTTCTATAAGCCCTGATTCTTTGAACTCGTCTAATTTTGATTAAATTTCGACCAACATCTCAGAAAGTACGCGGGTTTTATCCGAGATAATTATATAGCTGAATTATCTGATTGAGCATGACTCAATGGTGATTCACGTGTGGTTGGAGTTGTTGTCCAAATTTGGAAGGGTGGGGGAGGTGGTGGATTCAAAATGTGTATTTTGAAACGTGGATTTTCGAGATTTCCGGCGATCTAGGCGTGTGGGGTATTGTTTTCGACTACATTTTGGACGCTGAATCCAATGAAGGTAGTTTTGGAACGATTGGCACCCACTGAGAGGTCATGGGTCTAAATGGGTATCTATCTACCTATTGCGAATGTAGATTTTCGAGATTTCTGGTACCTAGGCGTGTGGTTTATCATTTTCCACTAAATCTTGGACGCTGAATCGATTGAAATGAGTCTCCATGCTCCTGGTCCGAGTTATAACGAACCCCTAAGAACGAATTTGCAGCTTTTTTATTAGTTGTTATAAGTGAACGGAAAAGTTGCCCCTATAGGGTTGTAAATTTGTAGACTGACATGACGATCGTTTAATACAAATCAAGAGGAAAATTCAGATTTAAAATGTTATTTGGGTCACTTTTTTGCGTTCGTTACGACTCCCAACGCTTCAGGAAAAGAACATTTCAGAGATTTTGAAGGTAATAATGTCTTACGTTAATATCCCATAAATGTTGTAATCCCCAACAATGCCGGTGCATCTTCCTTTAGGAGAGATTTTGTATTTGAAAGCGTTGTCCTGTTCGGTGAGAAGCTGAGGTCTTCGGGCGTATAGGTGGAAAAAGGTCCTGAGTTTTTGCGGACTGTTGTACAAACCGGTTTCCCTGGTCGGTTCTACTATCTTGCGCCTTGCACTTTCTGTTCGCTGCTAAAATGCGGCTTTCGTCGGAGGTTAGATACTGCAGTTCGGAGGTTGAAAGAGCGACAAAGACGGAAGAAAAGATAAAGATGGAAGACACGACTGAACGCCCACTGACTAGACTCGCTCGAGGTTTTTCTCATCCTCTCAACTGCAGTTTGGCGTCACCGAGGACGCCGTTGCATCACTGCTTCCCTAGTTGCACAATAGACTCCTTGTCTAGGAGGCCAGTGCAAACTATAACGTATTCAAAAGTCAGGGTTAACCGACGAGTTCCGCGATTTATTTCACAAAATGACGGCATCAAGAGTCTCCCAACCGGGGATTAGTTGAGCTTTGTAATCATGCAACAAGTTTAAGCACTTATTCAACCAAACACCTAATCCGGAACTAATTTTTTGTAGGCCAAGTGAGAGATCAGTATACTAAGCGTTATGAAAATTCGCCTCAGTCCTTCATTCAACCCCTCAGTCATTCTTCTTCTTCTTTGAAACTAAAAACGATCTTGCATAGACAAAAACAATTCACAGCGCAACAGAACGTACAGGTATTATCTAATTACAACATAAGACACCAGATGGCAGGTAGAACGTACGTAAGCTCCGTGAACGACGATCATTATTTTCGACTAAATTTTGGATGCTGAATCTAATGAGACAGGTCCCAAAATGTCTTGTGCCCACTGGAAGAGGTTATGAGTCAAAAAGGGTTTCTATCTACCTATTTCGAACGTGTGTTTTCGAGATTTCGGGTACCTAGGCGTGTGGGTTATTATTTTTCGCTAAATTTTGGACGCTGAATCGATTGGAATGAGTCTCCATGATCCTCGTCCGAGGAATAACCAACCATTGTGAGAGAATTCGCAGCGTTTCTTGAGTTTGAATTGGAAGATAATTTTTTTTCAAGCTTCATCTTTCACTGATAATTACTATTAGTACCTACTCAGTACACGAACGCAGAAAAAAACTAGGTATGTAAATGGAATTCACTGTATCGTTTCAAATTGCCGAACCTTCAAATTCTCCAAAAAGCTCAAAATCCGATATTTATCGCCCTGTTTGTCCGTGTGTGCAATAAGGACAATCGCTCTTTACTGAGCAAATCTATGGTTAAAAATTGACATTTAAAAAGTATATTTTTGAATATTTTGGAGGCCCTATGAGCACAAAACTTTAAGAGGCTTTGCGAGATTTTCAAGGTTAAGAAGCACCCTTCAGCGATGTGCTGCCGTCGAGCTGAGTGCCTGTTGTGGCGTTGGCTGACAGAATTTACGAAACACCAAGCCTAAAAAAACCGCCATGTTTTTCGTTTATCTCGTTTGCTATTCGCTTCCCTTTGAATGAATGTATGAAAGTGTAAATCAGAAGGGAGGATATTTTTTGCAAACCAAATCAGTAACGGGTTCGCGATTCAGCCATGACCCAGCCACCACCAAAGTAAACTTCCTTGTCACCTGGAGGGTTGTCCCAACAACTAACGGTTTCGAGATGGATTGTCAATGGAAACTCCGGTCAAAAATGGGTTTCCTTCTCGTATTATTCATATGGAGGGATGCTATCGACAATCGAGAATCAATCATTTGCGATTCTTGAACTGTCTGTATAGGCCAAACCGAAACTGTCCGCTGACTTGACTCCTGCTGCGCTGACAGAACCTAACCTCTTCGGCCTCAACTACATTCTTTCGCCATCTTTCCTAATTTAGCTCCCCTCTTGCCCTTTGTGCCCTGTTCTTTGTACATTAGGCAATCCAGTTTGCTTCGATGACATCTCAACTATTGAGGAGCCCAGAAAGGACTCAAACAAATGAAATAAGACCACCGAGAACGAAAATTTTAGACTCCCATTCTTAATCCCTATTCTTTGATATCTCATTACTGCACCTTCATATTACCAAATAAAGAGTAAAAATCTCATCAGAGGTCAACGAACATGGAACGCAGTATCTAATAACTATCCTGTCGTTATATCCCTGAGCGCTTTCAAGTATAACGACTTCTGGATCTTATTGGGGCACTCATGAGAGAAGAATAAACTTTCATCCCCTCCCGTTTCCCCGTTAAAAAGTCGGAATTTTAATGATTGATTTCATAAATTGGAGACTGGAGAAATTGAATAATTTAATTCTTTTTGATGACTTTTACTAAATAAAATCCAAGAAAATTGAATTGCCGATCAATGCGCTTAAAATGGAATGCGCCTGAAGTGGTGGGAAAAGAAGGCTCCTCTCTTATACACAAGATTTCTAGCGTACAATGGGGTGTGCCCTAATTTCCTCAAATCCTTTTACTACTCACGTACTGCTCAAAGTAACTCATCATCACGCTCACGAAATTCTTCCTTCCTGTGACATAGGCTAGGTAGGCACTTTTTGAAGATTAATAAAAAAGGTAAAAACACGTAATTTTGTAAATCTGGCGTTAATTTTCCCATCGATAAACATTTATCAAGACAACAATCTGCCTTTGGTTTACAGGATCACTCCATCGCTTCAAGGAATCTACCTTCAATTAATTGTCTCAAATCACATTTAAGTGATCGATACGTGTTTTCAAATTCACAAAAAGTTTTTTTTCCCCAAAACACTTAGGTAATATGTCACTCAATTCACATTACTTAATCAGTCAATCCAAGGGTCTTGACAAGACAAATTGAATTTTGACCAGATCCTTTTCCATGTACGTGACGTCATTCAAGAAAAGATATCCTTCTGAGTCTGCATGGCAGCAGTTGAAAATTTTTGTTTCACTTTTGAAATAAAGTATATGCTCTGAAATCAATACGTTACAGTGTATGCACCTTAAAAAGAAACCTCATTAGTAACTTCAACAATATTGTTCCGATATCGTTCACTCATTTTAGGAATGATGCAAATGTGGAATTTTCCGATCTGGGGTGGCTCACAACCTTATGGCACTAGTACGGGAAATTAGCTTTAAAAAAATAAATTTATTAAAATTTAATGGTGTTCAGTACTGGTACCACAGTACTCCCTAATTTGCAGCTCACTTACTAAATTTATACGAAAGCACAGTTTATTTTGAAATTTTTAATGGGCCTTCGAAGCTTATAATATATGGAAAATTTTTACAGTTTGTTATTGATCCGGTAAGCAGAAAGTTTGCTCGGCAGCCTAGTCTTCATTTCGGATTGTAACAACGAATGAGCATTGATATAATTTCTAATCATTCGTTTTTTTACACTTATTTCGGCACGAGGAAATGAAGTTTTAAATATACTTATCAACGAGTCATAAAATTCAACAATGGGAGCATCTTTAGACTATATAATATGTCTTTGAGTGCGAATTTAAAACGTGAAATCAACCCTTTTTTGCGGTGAGTGAGACATAGATCGCGAATCAGATCGCCTGAATTTACTAAACGTTCGCTTGTGCATTACTGAAAATTTAATTTAGGAGATCTGGAGGCAGAAAGACATACATAGTTCTTAGAAGTACTCGGTAGTAGTACATAGTTCAGAGGTTGGAAGGTTTCTGATCAAGTCGCAAAGGAAATACTTTTTTTTCTTCTCAAAATAGTTCGGTGTATTGTTATTTTGTGCAGAAATATGTTATTTGCTGTTGTGTAAAGTAGCTAATTGTCCTGCAATCGGTGATTGAAGGATTACTAAACACTTTCTTTTATATGATTTCAGGATTCACTTGAGAGCTTCACTTCCACGTAGCAAGCAGGTAATAATTACTGTATATTTCTGCTCATGGATTTAATAGAAGAATTATATTATACAATTTATGGCATACCGAAAGCCCAAGTCTACACATTTTCATTCCGTGAAACAGCATGCACGTGATGGTGGGTGTGGTGCCACGCGGTTGTCTTGGACACTCGCCCTGGGGCGTGACTTAGAGCTCGCCCGCCCACCGGTGCTACCATCAGGGCTCGCACGGCCATCGTGATATTTCTTTCTCCTCCATCACTCAAAAACTATACGGATCATGAAGATGAGGACGCGCCGTCAACGCTAAATAGTTCGTCTATCAGCGAACCAAAAGCGTCCAACGGGAAAATTGTTCGAAGGCAATGTACTCGTAGAATTTTCCGTGATAGGCGTTGGAATCGTATGATGTGCCACTAGAATCGTATGCCTTATCATAAAAGAACTGCTCGATTTCGGTAAGAAAAACGTTGCAAATTCTTTCACAGGGATTGATTATTCCTCGGACTGGGAGCATGTAGAATCATTCCAATCGATTCAATCGTGCAAACTATATTGAAAAATGATACCCCACGCGCCCAGGTACCAGAAATCTCAAAAACCCACATTCGAAATGGGTAGATAGGTACCCATTTTGACCCGAAACCTCTTCCGGTGGGCACCAATCGTTCCAGGACCCGTCTAATTGGATTCAGCGTTCTTAATTTAGTCGAAAATGATGACCCACACGCCTAAATCGAGGTAGTTTCGAGGACCAAGTAGAGCCGGGAACGGGTCCCTGACCGAAATGTAAGATTTTTAGAAACATTTCTATTACCAAAATCGGCGTGGACGACGTCCGGCGTACGGCGGACAGACATTTTCTTCATTTGATCTAGACACCTTGAAACTCCCAGAAAAAATGTTCGGGCCAAATCGGAGAGATTGACTTTTTGCATGAAACCATAGATTGATTATTCGAGGAATAACCAACCAAAACTGGACGCAGGATAAATGACACGCTGGTGTGGGCTGAGTCGTTCCTCAAATCTAAACAGACGATCATCCCTTAGTTCAACCTACCAAATATGGCATCTTTTGCTTGGTTCAAAATCCTCATTAAAACCCTTTTATTGGGAAATTCTTGTTTCCGATTCAATTTATAGGCTTTTCTGCAATTTATGTTGTCTGGTTTTCTTGTTAGTTATTCCTTGAATATCAACCGATGTTTTCGAGCAGAAAACCAACCTCTCCAAGTTGACCCCAAATTTTTTTTCTGGGCGTTTCATATTTCGATCAAAATAAGCAAATGTCTGTCCGCCGTCCACGTCGACTTAGTTAGTAGAAAATTTTCTAAAAATCTTAAAGTTTGGTCGGGAGCCGGTTTTGGCTCTAGATGGTCCTCAAAACATTTTAACCCGATCGGACCAAATTTGGGGGAGAGGAAGGGGGGTTTTGTCGTCAAAATGTGTTTTTCGTAAATGGAATTTCGAGATTTTTGGTGATCTAGGCGTGTGAGGCATCATTTTTAACTACATTTTGAATGGTGAATCAATTGGAATAAGTCCGGGACACTCAATACTCACTATTTTCCCCAATTTTCTCCATGCTCCTGGTCAAAGGAATTTGCGGCGTTTTATAAAATATTTTTTGACAAAATAGTTCGTTCTTGTTGTTCGATCTTCGTATGAAGATCTTTGTACAACGGGAATAATTTTACTTTTAAATCGAGTGAGTTACGGTGGTTTCGACTCAAAATTCCATTTACTCTCACGTTTTTCTAAATCTAAGGAAATTACAGGGGTTGGTTATTCCTCGGACCAGGAGCATGGAGACTCATTTCAATCGATTCAGCGTCCAATATTTAGTTGAAAATGATACCCCACCCGCCTAGGTACCCGAAATCTCGAAAACACATGGTTCAAAATGTGTAGATAAATGCCCATTGTGACCCATAAGCTCTTCCGGTGGGCGTCAATCGTTCCGGATCCCGTCTCATTGGGTTCAGCGTCCAAAATTCAGTGGAAAAAGACACGCCTAGATGGCCGAAAATATTGAAAATCTACGAAAATCTGGCGACCACCGTCCACTCCATTTTTTGGTGGGAGAAAGTTTTCTAAAAATCTGAAATTTTGGTCAGACAAAACTTCTCAGCCCAACTAAAGTGTGATGAGGGGGGGGGGGGGGATTAGTTTTTCGAAATACTGATTTTCGGGATCGATTGATTTATGACGTTTCTGGTACCTAGGCGTGTGGGGTATCATTTTCGACTAAATTTAGGATGCTGAATCCAATAAGAAGAGTCCCGGTACGATTGGCGCCCACCGGAAGAGGTTGTGGGTCAAAATGGGTATCTATCTACTCTTTTCAAATGTGTGATTTCGAGACTTCTGGTACTAAATCGTGTGGGGTACCATTTTCCACTAAATGTTAGACGCTGAACTGATTTGGATGAGTTTCCATGCTCCTGGTACAAAAAATAACCAACCCCTGTGAATGAATTTGCAGCACTTTTCAATTTCATCAACTCAAAACTGAAAATCATGGAACTAAATCAGAAGGGGAAATCCACAACTTGGAAAAGGTACAGGACGAGTATTACAAATCCAAAATTAAGTAGTTTTAGAACCAATTTTTTCTAATTACTTTAATGTAGGTATTTTTTACACGCCTAGGTACCAGAAATCTCGAAAACACATATTCAAAATGGGTAATAGATACCCATTTTGACCCATAACCTTTTCTAGTGGGTGCCAATCGTTCTGGAACTCTTTTCATTAGATTCAGCGTCCAGAATTTAGTGGTAAATGATACCCCACACACCTAGATTGCAAAAAGTCTTAAAAATCCATTTTTTATAATACACATTTTGACCCCTACCCCTCCTAAATTTGGTCCGATCAGGTTGATAAGTTTCGGAGACCAACTAGAGCCGGAAACGGGTCCCTGACCAAAATTTCAGATTTTTAGAAAATTTTCTACTACCAAAGACGGCGTGGACGGTGGACGGCAGTCAGACATTTGTTAGTTTTGATCTAGACACCTTGAAACATCCAGAAAAAATCCAACAATTCTTCACACGGGTTGGTTATTCTCGAATGGGGAAACAGTGGGTTGGGGTTCAGACCATTCCATCGATTCAGGGTCCAAAATTTAGTGTGATACCCAGCCCAGGTACATCCTGACACTACAAAGGGGGATACATACCCTTTTGACCATACTTCTTCCGAATCGTTTGGGCACACATCTGAATCACGTCAAAATAGTGGAAATGATACCCACACGCTAGGTAGCAGAAATCCGCACATATTCAAATGGGGATCTAGGGCATACGACACTAATTTACTAAAATAATTGAGAAACGTAGGAATTTAAGGCTATAATAATGTATTAAATTGAATTGAATGGTACGAATAAAAAGCTCGGACAGTAAAAGAATTGTAGGCAACTGCTCAAAATTGGTTGCTAAGTTTAACAGCTGGTTATAAACAACAGGATATGACGATGTGTTTTGTTTGTCTATTCGGCTGAAGTCACCCACATGGGTAATAAATACCCAATTTGACCCATTACTTCTTCCAGTGGGTGCCAATTGTTTTGGAACCCATTATATTGGATTCAGCGTCCAAAATTTAGTGGAAAATGACACCCCACTCGCCTAAATCACCCAAAATCTCGAAAATCCATTTTTCAAAAAACACATTTTGACCCCTACCCCCTCCAAATTTGGTCCGATCGGGCTGAAAAGTTTCGAGGACCCATCTCGGCTGGGAACAGACCCCTGACCCAAATTTCAGATTTTTTGAACATTTTCTACTACCAAAAACGGCGTGGACAATGGACGGCGGACGGCGTACGGCGTACGGCGTACGGCGGACGGCGGACGGCGGACGGCGGACGGACATTGACCTTTTTTGATCAGGACATCATGAAACGTCCAGAAAAAAATTTTGAGCCGAATCGGAGAGGTTGACCATTATTATGAAAACATAGGTTGATTATTCAAGGAATAACCAACCAAAAATGATTGGGCCAAATCGGAGAGATTGACTTCTTGCATGAAAACATAGGTTGATTATTCAAGGGATAACCAACCAAAATCGGAATATAAGTACGCCAGAATGATTGGAGGGGAATTATTAGTGCGCGGTGACATTTCGGAGTGGAAATATACTAACGAGTGACTTCACAGTCGTTATTACGATTACTTAAGCGATTCGTATACGCTTATTAAATTTGGTTCGAACATGGTCCGATCAGGTAGTTATTACTATACTCACGACTATTTGTATGCCGAAAATGCAAATCATTTATCGTCCGAGAACGTGGGGCTAGAGCGTTGTTTCGAGGTTTTTTTACACCGCATTTTAGAAAAGAGCGGTTGTGAGGCGGCGAGTTTTTAGCTTTTACAGGCTCACGTTAGATAGCGCGAGGGGCCCCAAACTCCACCGGCAACCTGTGTTCAGGTGGTTGCTTTTTTGTGCCGATCCGCCCGATCTGTCGGATGATTTTTGAAAAACCTTTTTCCCTCGGAAATTCTTTAATTTAAAGAGGTTATGTAGTGCGGAATTTGCGATTCTTAAAATCGAATGAATTTTACATTACATTGGAAGAGCCACTAGAAGGAAAGGGGGTGGAATAAGTGGGTAACACGATTTTTGAGACATATTGGTGAGTGGGGTATTGTTTTGGTTGGTGATACTTTGAATGATCAACTTATGTTTTTATGCAAAAAGAATTTTCTCCAATTCGGCCCACAATTTGTTCCTGGGCGTATCAAGGTGTCTTGATCAAAATAAGAAAATGTCCGTCCGCCGTCCACGCTAATTTTGGCAGTAGAAACTTTTTAAAAATCTGAAATTTTGGTCACTATTCTGCAAAAATTGAATCGAATCAAGAAACAGATAGCATCTCGTGAATCAGCGTTGAAAAACAATGAAGACTCATGCTTCAAACATTTACACCAAGTTCACCATTATCCACTATTTGACATTTCTGGGATTGAGCAACTTTGCTGAACCGGCTGCGCGTATTAAAAAAAAATTGGTTGAGGGATCAAATAATCATGAAATTTCGGGTAGAACCGGAACCTGCAATACGAAAATTGGAGCTCCCATTTAACCATTTAAAATAAGAAAGTTGGTGTAACTTGCACATGGTTGCGCAGCTTCGCGGGGTGCGCAAATATTATAATGCAAAACCCTGTAAAAAAATGAATCTTCAAAAAAAAAAATGTTTTTGTCTACTCCCATTTGGACGATTTTAGGAAGGGGGGGGGGGAGAACTCGTGGGACACCCTTGTGGTACCTACATGGATGATTTATCATGAAATTCTGCGTTACCTAGTTTTACAAGCGGTTCGAGGAAGAAATGTCGAATTCAGAAATTTTATGATACGGAGATGTACTAATCCATCTCGTGCGTATAAAGATGAAAACTCTGCTTACCTTCAACTCCGAGGATGAGGGTTGACACTTACCTGCAACAGAACGGAAATTGGTTAGATAATTGCATGAAATTCATTCACTGACTTTCCACTGATTTGTTTCATAGTTACATAGTGGAAATCCGTAAGTCAGACTGCTAAACTGCAACTTGAGGGTAATGGCGATGAGATTCTTGGACGAGGATTCACGAATAGATCCCGTCCACTGTTCTGAATGTTACTTATTGAATTTCCATATTTTCATTGAAATGTTTGAAACTTAGGAATGGGAAATCCTTGAATGATCAACCCATGTTTTCATAGAAAAAGTAAATTTCTCCGGTTCGGCCCACAATTTTTTTCTGGGCATAGAAATAAAAAAATGTCCGTCCCGTCCGCCGTCCACGCCGATTTTGGCGGTAGAAAATTTTTTATAAATCTGATATTTATAGGGAGGGGGTGCCAAAATATGCATTTTGAAAAATGGATTTTTGAAATTTTCGGTGATCTGGACGTGTGAGGTACTATTTTCAACCGAATTTTGGATGTTGAATCCAATGAGACGAGTCGGGGAACGATTGGCGCCCACTGGAAGAGTGGGTCAAAATGGATACATATCTATCTACCCGTTTCGAACGTATGTTTTCTAGAATTCTGGTATCGAGGTAGGTGGGGTATCGTTTCCTACTAGAATTTGGACGCTGAATTGATTGGAATGAGTCTCCATGCTGCTTGTCCGAGGAATAACCAATCCCTGTGAATGAATTTGCAGCGGTTTTAAATAAATTTCAAGCGATAAATCGATGAGATATTGGTCACAATGGGTACAAGGAAAATTAGGTTCCCAGATTTTTGGCAATCTTGGGGTGTGGGGTATCATTTATCAGTAATGTTTGGACGGATTACTTTGAATACCAACATAAAATTTCCTGATAAATTGGCGCACATTTTCTTTACGATCAATAAGACAGGAACCGTCCCTTCAAAAGACATCGTAGCCCCAATACGTGTAGATTATGAATCCGTCATACTGACGGAACATGGGATGTAAAACTCCCCCAAAATCGATAGTTGTTCGCATAGAGTTCACGGGTCAAAATTATTTTCGAGGATTTATTTGCGTGAGGGCATCATTTTCAACCAAATTGAGTTCGCTGAATCGATTGCAATGAGATTAATAAATTTAGCACTCACCTAATGAAGACAGGATAACTGATTATGATTGAACATTCTGAATCAATGTTAATGTATTAGCTACAATGCCGTCATCCCCAGGAGTTCTATATCAAAATAAGGAGGGGTAATGCGTTGGCCAGTCAGCATGGATGTCGTGCAGTAGAGACCCTTTGCTTTTCAAGCATTGCCATGCCGCTCCCACTGCTTCAGTCCTATTCGACCGCACCTCCTGACGGCCCTGATTGAGCTAATCACAAAAGTCGTGAGCTGGGACCCCGAACGTAACTACCCGCAGATAATACGACGGTAAACTCAATCAGAGCTACCGGCGGGTTAGCGGAAACGAGCGTTTTGGTCGGCAGATAGGACGACACCGCCTGAGGACGATAATATCCTGAAGGGATGGGTCTTCCTTCCTCGACAATACTATTATGATAATGATCGTCGGAGGGGAAGTGGAGGGGTGATGGGCTAGCAAATGTTCGGTATTGTTCCTATTGTGATGCCGTTCCTACGTGACCACTCCTACAACGGTTTTTTTTTCTCTTAGAAAGTCGATGGGACCGCTGAACTTGTTGACTTCCAAGTTACACGTGTCACATTCGAATTGAGCACTTGGGCAGTAGACGCTAATTTCCCCTACCCCTTCGTCCAACCACCACAGTCGCTAATCAATGGTATTGGTCAACAAACGGGACACATGTACACATTAATTCCAGCTTATTAGAGACTCCTGAGAAAAAATGACTCAGAACATAGCTACGAAAATGTCTCCATATACCATGAACGCTTTGGACGCAAAATTTGTTTCTAATTTTAACGTCCTATTTTGTTTTTTGTACGATGATTAATGAACCAGGTTCAATAGAATATCCCGATTTTCCCGGATCCCGAACCCAAATTGTCCGTTCGCCGTACACCACGTTCGCAATTTTCGCAGTAGTTTTTCTGAATTATAACATTTCGGTTGTGGTTCATTTCAATAAAAACTTCATTGGCCAATCTCTCCAAATGCTGAGTTGTGGGTGAATATGGGTACTTTTGAATTTTGAAATATATCGAGGACTTTTCTACGATCAAGCCGAAAAGGGTTATCATTTTCTACCCAATTTCGGAAGCTGAATATATTGAGATCGGTTTTGAATTAAACCCTTCTGAGGCAACTTACAGATCATAAATCATCCTCATCCTCATTATAAAGATTTAGAGGGCCTCGGAACCAACCGCAGTGAACAGGGGCGGGTTCTTGGTGGAAATGAATTTCGAGTGTTTATTGATGTTGATGTTTTTCCGATTTTTGGGGGCTTGGCGCGGGAATGTTACCAATGGTGAAATAAAAATAATAAAACAAAATAAATTAAACAGGAATTTTAGCCATAGAAATACTATCTTTGGGGTCTTGGACGTGGTCAGCCTTTCTCCAGTGGAAGAATCGGAACCTCGTTCTGACTATTGCGCGACCATGTCTTTCACTGGAGACAGATTTAGCCTGGAGCCAGCGCATAAAAATTCTTGGACGGCTGGACCACTTACCACCGGTCACTCATCCAAGTGGTAACAACACGCGATACTGCTCAGCTTAGGAGATCTAACGAGATGAAACGTCGTAAGGCCACAGGAGAAGATTACCAATTGATATAAAGGATATATTTTTTATACAATTTTGGAAAATCTATTTTCTCAGTTTTAAAAATACCTGCGTGCATACTTCATAATGTGTCATTTTCCACATGAGTGAGGCCCACTTGGAATAATAAACCATCGTGGGAAATATTGCTCAACTTCAAACTTGTTTAAAGAATATGAAGAAGCGAATGTGACTTAAATAAGACGAGTATTTCCTCTGAATTAACTTGTATGACTAATAGAACTTCAGGGCATTTACCGACGATAATTTTAAGGATTCTTCTTTTTTAGGTTCAATTTTTTTACGTTTTCTCGTGAATTCTTGAAGTGATCATGGTCCTGGGAACGGAACTTTTTTTTTTTTACAAAATCCGGAACAGCCAATTTTGAAAAAAAAATGTATTATGTTTCCGATGTTCCACCTTCTATAACGGTTCATTTGTAGGGAAAAAAGCGTGGGAACACGGAGTTTCGCATGTTTTTCCGCGCTCACCCCCGGGGTGACCTCACCTGAACCGCTGACATCGTAGTATCCTCGCACCCTCAGCAAGTAGTGGATCTTCACTTTTTGCGCATCCCAACTAGCATTTAGGGGGAAGATGACACGAATGGAGACTTTGTTTGAATATTTTTCACGAAGGAAAAAAAAAAAATCCGAGCCTTTTTCCCTAATAAAGTTAAATTTTCGAGGGGTTGCAATTTTTTGTGCAGTCGTTGAGGGTTTTGGGAACGAGTCTTCCGACGTGGACGGTGAGAGAATCTCGTTTTTTCGGAGTTTTTTGCGATAAAAAAAAGGTATCGCATGGGAGGAAATGAACTGTTTTTTCGACGAAAGGGGGACACCTAAGGGATGCACGGCTGTTGCTTTTGTTCAGCGCGCGAGGTAAAGCCGGTGCGCCGAGGGGCCCCCCTTTGCTTTGTAACTACAAAGCTTTGTAGGGCCAGGTTTTTTTTCGGTTCGATGGGGAGAGAAGATGAGTAGACAATTCCCATCTCTCGTTATGGCTGTACTAAGACCCGGCTTATCAGAAAGTAAAAAAAAAAGTAAATCATTTATTGAAAACCTTTTTCTTAATAAACTAAACAAAATGGACAAAACAGTGAGGTACTGCTGCAATTAAGAAAAAAACTGCGTGTTCCTCCACACAGCTTTATTATTCTTATACGTAAACCTCGATCACGTGGGACATAGTGTTTTGGGGGCACGAGTAAACCATGAATGCGCAGCGATTGGCCCAAAATTCATATATTGATTTTAACTGAATTTACCCGAGAAATGATCCTTTGCATCCTTAGGACTTCCAAACAATTATGAAAGCATTATTAATTATTTATTTTTATAACCAGGCGAAAGCTGATGTGTTAGTGGATCAGCTCGCAAACGTATTTGCGTCGCATCCTGCTTCACCGAATGAAGAACCACTTCAAGAAATTTCAGAACTAGAACCACTAGCCACTTCCACCTTAGAACCACTTCCTGACAAGACGCCGGAGTTTGTTCAAACAATCACGAAATCGACCCAAAGTCACCTAGTTACGATCTCATGACCTACCAAACACTAAAGCATTTTCCTTGAAAAACTGTGGCAAAACATACCTAGAACTGGTGCCGCTACGCTTCGCTATATTTCACAGTTATGGAAAATTGCTGAGGTAATGATGACTCCTAAACCGGGTAGATCAACCGATCAGCAAACGTCCTACAAGCCAATCTCTTTGCTACCTAAGCTGTCTATGTTGTTACAGCAACTTAACAACAATCAATCATTCGCCGTCATTGAATTGTGAAAAAAAAAAAAATAAATAAAATAAATTGCGCACAGATAGAAGCCGAGTGGGCTGAGTGGTTTTTTCCATCAACATTAGGGCATCAAATGTTGAATATTGTAAAGTATTTAAAATTTTGAATTGTTGAAGGAATTTCCAAACAAGATGATCAATTTTTTCTGAGCGCAACCTTCACAGTGCCATGCCCATTAAAAATTATCGATTTTAAAAAAACGTTTTATCGATTACAATTTTTCAAGTATGTATTCTTTTTTACTGAATAGGTTTGGAAATGAACAAGAATTGATGCCTAAATTAGAATTTTGATTTTATTCGCTTTTAATCAGACATTTACGAAGAATGTTCGTCACCCATAATTATGGTTTATTTTTCAAGGAAACTGAAAAAATATGATAAAAAAGATAAAATAAGTATTGAAGAAAAGCTCATTAAACACATGTTTCTTCCTTTAACGTGGTGCGAATGGTCTGGGATCAGCCTGAATTAATTTAGCGTCCAACGTTTCATATAAAGGCAAACGTTCGGCACAATTACTATCCAAATGGATTGTTTCCTCAACGTTTTCATAATTTCGAACATTTAACAATAAAATGAAGATTTTCGCGGTTTAGACGAGATCATTCTTAATTTTAATTTTCACCACCACATACGTTTGAAAAACGCTGCGTATTATTCCATGATGGTTGATTACTTTAGACGGAGCTTGCTCGTGCGGAAAAGAGCGTTTTTTGTTAGAAAATAAAAAATATCATTTAAAAAATATAAATGAAAAGGACAATATTATTTTAGAAAACGCTGCGAATTCATTCATGGGGGTTCGTTATTCCTCGGACCAGGAGGATGGAGACTCATTCAGATCAATTCAGCGTCCAAAAATTAGTGGAAAACACAACCCCACACGCCCAAATCGCCAAAAATATCGAACATAGAGAAATGGGGAAAACAGTGGGTGTGGCGTGTCCCGGACCCGATCTAGACGTTCAGGGTCCAAAATTTAGTTGAATGTAATACCCCACACGCCTATATTGCCAAAAATCTCGAAAATCCATTTTTCAAAAATACTCGTTTTGATCCCTAACCTCCCCCTCCCACCACCCCCATTAGGTCCGATCGGGCTGAAAGGTTTAGAGGACCAACTAGAGCCCCCAAAAACGGGTCCCTGCCCAAAATGTCAGATTTTTAGAAAATTGTCTACTACCAAAATCGGCATGGACGGCGGACGGACATTTTCTTACATTGATCTAGACACCTAGAAACGCCAAGAAAAAACTTTGAGCTGAATTGCCGAATTACCAACCAAAAGTAGGTAACCTATCGATCCATTCCATTCAATCGACTCAAATTCCCAAATTTAGTAAAAAACAATACTCCTAACTTTTCTTCTTTTTTCAAGCAAAATGTCGATTTCTTTCTGCAAGGATTTCGCAACCGTTGCAACCGTTTGCTGCGGTTAAGCTAAACTTTTGGAACAAGTGACGCCAAATTGGAGCCTACGTTAACTAATCTTTCAATTCTTCGGGGAACAGGATTATGGGATGAAAATAATGTTACAGGCGAAAAGAGTTTTTTGCCTCCAAGGGGACTCGTGTACTGACACCCCGACCAAGGTCCCAGTGTTCTATGTGATGATGTTCTAATCATGCCAATTGCACTTTTCCTCCTGAATAATGTTTTAACATTAATGTTGAACCTGATAGATGGGTTTTGGGGTTTGTATGTATTCAAATGTATATAAAGATATTAATGTGACTAGGTGGCCTCATCTCATCATCCCTCATCAGAGCATCTTCACAGGCTGGCACCCCTCCCCCAACCGATAGCGTCACCCCCTCGCTCATCCCCTCTTCAGAGTTTTTCTTTTAATACCACCGCTGCGCTCCTTCGCCCCTCGCCCTCCTCGCGCAATCCCCCCGTCACCATCGCCTCACGTCCCGCGGCGGCGAGGGAACCCCAGCGCACCGTGGGGCACTCACCCGCCAGTCCTCGCCCGTTTCTCGGTCCGCACAGTTCTCCTTGTGACGTCACCCGGTCAGTGGCTCTCCTTCCCCCTTTACCCCCTTCCGCCGATTCCACCCCACCATCCTCGATATCGCGGCCTGTCCATCCTATACTTCATCAATACACGAATGACTTTACAATGGGATTATCTGTACCCAACAAATCCCGAACTTGACTCAGGTATGCGCCTAAATTTTAATTTTTTTTTTCATTATTCTATGCAGAAAATCGTTGATTAAATAAATTCCACCCCCTTCAAAAGCACA
The DNA here is from genome assembly GCA_019603395.1 of Cyrtorhinus lividipennis. NCBI lineage: Eukaryota > Metazoa > Arthropoda > Insecta > Hemiptera > Miridae > Cyrtorhinus > Cyrtorhinus lividipennis. Next base: position 13,562,847 of record CM034004.1, read on the forward strand.
TATCCACTTTTCGACATCATCCTCATTAACCCTTGTAACATACTTCCTTCATCCGTACCGCTCTTCGTTACCGATCTTTTTCCGCCCTTAGTCAAAATGTACTATGTATGTAATGTATCGCTACAGGGATCGGTGTGATATTGTGCGTTGGGGCAAAGGGTAGCCTGGCGGTATTGATCCCCTCTCCACTATACAACCCTTGCAGAAAACATCCGAACCTCCTTCACCCCCTCCGGGATTCCTCCCGTTTCACCCCTTCGTCCGACCTTATATCTCATTAACCTACTCAAAACTGGGAGAAGGGAACCAATTTGATCGATCCTCGAACACTCGCAAAAGGTTGATATTTGGTGTTTTTTTTTCAGTTTGGGGGTGAAAATTCGAATCCCCGAGCAACCTGTCTTTTACAGCTAAATTTGGACTTCCTCGTCAAAATTAATTGAATGAATGAAGTTAAAGTTATCAATCAATTCAATGAAGTCTATTGATCGGTCATCTTGTTCGGTAACAACCAGTCTGAAAGCCAAATCCACTTCTTGTGAGAATTTCTTCGTTACTCATCATAGTAAAGTTTAAAATAGGTCATACTTATTTTAGTATTCAAGCACCGCTTCATACACAAGCTTATAACGTATTTTAATCTTCAGCTGTTTCTCTGGCAGTTTCCTTTAGATATTTGCTATGTTCAGTGAACAACTGGGGCATTTAGTACCTGAGCCTACCTTCTTCCCTTCGATTTATCAGGTTCGATCGTTATTTTCCTCCCAGAATTTTCATATCTTATTAAGTCGATTGCGCGAAAATCTTAACTGAGGATGTCAGTTTACTAGAAATTGAGTTGTTCATTTCCACCCTTAGAGCGAGATCACACTGAAGGGGAACGTGTAAAGGGATTATAGATGGAGAGGAGCCATTTGGTAACGCTCGCTCTATGGGTAATTAGGAGAGAGAAATGAATGTAATAAATATTTGTAGTTCCGGCAGAATTGAAACAATAATGTCATTGCGAAGATGAGGGGCTCATACAAGTTGGGGTTTTTCAAGAGATAAAATAGGTTTTTTACGTTATTCTTCAGGCCTGTACCTAAATCTGTTGTATGAGCAATGGCTGATCTTATGAGACTCGTTGATTTGTAAAGCCTTACGGATGATGTCTGTCTTGCACATACCACTTATAAACATTTTAGGCAGATTAAAATGCGTGGAAAAGTTATTGTTTTGTTAAATTGTGTTGTTGTTGATTGTTTCTATTTTCTATCCACTTTCTCCACGCAAGCTTAGATTAATTAATTTTTTCGTGGTTGGGCTATTTGCTTGTGTGTTTAATATGAATAAATATATCTGTTCGTAAGCTCGGTCACTCTTGGCCGAAGTGAGGCCGGATGTTGTGATCTCTTGGGGGCCGAGATTGAGGCATTGGTCGTTACAGACGTTACCTTCTGTCGGGAAAACGCGGGATGCGAGCCAGACGATGTTTTTCGCGGGAGATTCCGCGTGCAAAGCCGAGTCGAAGGTCCTTGACCCAATCACTGCCACCTGCCGCCTGAGCGAATTGGCGTTTTCTTCTGTACCAGAAAAAACCGTTTTCAGATTCGAACTTGTCGCGGAATAGAAGGTTTTTCAAACGACGAGAGTGTTGATAGCCGCGTTGATATTCCTGACCGCTTCTCACTTAAACGAAACCCAAGAGTCCAACCCTGATGGTTGTCTAGATTAATCTCGTCCCAGAAAACCAAACCATCCACATACATTCAGTAAATAGCCATAAACAGCCGCACATACCACAATGAATCATTCACGTACTCGAAACGAACAAACCCGTTTAAATGTTCTCCAGAATCAATGAAACAATTGTACAGCAGACACTTATGTTGTCATGATAGTGCACATCATCACCATTTCCCACTACTGGTCAGATATTCCTTACAAAGAATAAAGTTTAATTAAATTTTATTTAGCACAGATTGAACCTTCGCTAAACCATCTATCAGTATATCGGTCTTCAATAGGGCGCATTGTACCACCAGTTTTAAGAAAATTGTTGGCAGACAGGTAATTTATGGCAGTAGAGAGGTAATGTGAATTATAAAAATTCTGTAGATGATTGGTTCATTATATTCTCGGAGTATTCCGCTCGTGAGAGAAAGAGTCTCTCTGAAGTCCTCGATTCAAAGCAGAAACCTCCGTTTGTGAAAACATTTTCCAAATACTCATCTTATTCGGAACTTTGGAAAATTTCGGATTATTCGAAAGGATAAAGGGCTTTTCCGCATTGAATTGGGAATCTACACGCTGCTTACGCAACATAAAAGGTGAACGTTTTGGGAATGAACTAATTTTAATTTTCTTCCGTAGACGGAGAGGGGTTGCGCTGTACTGTTATTATAATATTAAAAGCAGATGCAGATATGAAGGAGGAAATTTATGGTTGTAAGTAGGTACACACAGTTAATCTGAAATCACCTTGCAATTTATGATGTCACCAGTGAATTACGTGGCTCTGAAACCTTCTAGGGACGAGGAAGATGTATTCTCGTTAATGATATCGAATCATTTTGCCTCATTCGTCAGTTCGGACATAAACTCGACGTACCAAACCGTGAAAGTTGACTCCGTTTGATCGTTAATCATTGTTGAACTCCACTAAAGCTCTCAGTTCCGACTCGATTTCAAACCCACTAACCTTCCGAACCCTCTCTCAACGATTGCGCTAATTTCGTGAATGGTCGAACAAGCGACGAGCAACGAAAACGAGTGAGAAAAAAAAAAGACTCCGATTGAGCCAATAATTATGATATATTCGCAGTGATGGGCCGTTAGGATGTTTTTATAGTCTCTAGGCGCCTGGTTGCAAGAGGAATTTAGTGCTGACTTCTCCCGAGAGCTCCCCAGTGGTGGTAATGCCCTCGTTCATTTGCCAAATAGCAGCCCCTGCCAACACGGATATCTCTTCAACAATTTATAACTCTCTTGTCGCAGTCTGTGTTTTCAGAACTTTATAAATTTCAACGGGCCGTTTGTGAGTAAAAGTTTTTTTTCCTTTCCGTATATTCGTTTATTTGGTTTTGATCTGATTTATTGTGTACGAGGCCACCTTTCTCAGTTCCGTCTTAAAAATAGTTGTTCTTTTCTCACATAAAAGTTACTCTTCTCAATGAAAAACTTGCTTGTGACATCGCAAATCATGTTGCCATTTAGTTGTTTGGCCAATCAGTAACGTAAAAGACATGTAATGAGTAAAGTCGAGATAGAATAGTCGCATTTAAAATGATTGACATTTCCAGAGCGATGTATTTACTTCGATAGGACGTTCAGGGCTTTAACCAGAACAAGGCAGACAAACTGCACACTAGGTGAAGCTAAAACTGCTCAATAGTACTCAACGCAGGATTAACGTAAGATCTTATTGCAAGTAACGCTTAATTCAACTTTCTGTATAATGTATACACGTTCAAGTTCGTCTGGGTCTCAAAAGTCTGGTCCTACCAATTATATAACTACGTAATCAATAATTATTATTGTTTTGTAACGCTCTCCTGGTGTTCCTATCGCTGGCTAGATCCTTCCAATGAGTCTGGGGAAAAATTAGCGCAGAAAGAAATGAAAGCTTTTGTTTGGTTTGCTGGGCATGCCAATTTTTAGGCATCATATCGGTCTTTAGTCAATTTTAGCGTTAGTGACGCCTAACGTACCCGCCTTAATTTAAAAAAATAAATTTGTAAATTATTTTCAAGTTCTACTAACACTCTACAGTTAAAATATTTGTTCAAAAAATTATTAATTCAAAAACTCGCGAGTTACACTCATTCAGCAACAGACATATTAGGGCTTATCGGGGCAAATGATGGTTAAATATGACTCCAACGACAAGATCCAATTTTGGCTTCGGTTGGCGACACCTGAGAATCAAAAAAGGATGAAGTTCGATGACGAAAGGGCTCGTTATTTTGCCTTGGTGTTCACCTTGTCCGACGGGATGGGCACAATGTCTCGGAAGGGGACGGGGGTAGCCAGTTGCGTCTTACAAAGACGAATCGAGATCCAGTTCGAGCCCATTTATCTCCGAGAGTACACCCTCGCCCCAACGATCTTCCCTCGCTCCCCTATCTACGATTTTTTATCATATTTCTTTTTTTTTATGATTTGATTTTTTTTCTTTTTTCGTTTACCTGAGAAAGTCCGTGACCTCCCGCCTGGCGTTTCCACCCTATTCGAACTCACCTGAGAGGATTTTTTCAGGACGTTCCCCTCGACGACGTTGCCAGGGGGTGGTACTGCTCGGGTGGGGTGCGAGACGAGCAGTTTCGAATGTTCTGAGCACAAGCTCACTGCTGTTCACAGTAAATTCATATATATTTTTTTTAATAAACCGTAGTATTTGTATTTTAAAAAGTTTCTAAACTTTTACAAAGATTCAAGATACAAAATTTCTGCCGACCGTCCGAATGGAAAAACGCTTTTGAAATGCTACTAAAAACTGGCATTATATGCTTGGGCTCATTTGGGTTTTAGTTGTGCCAAACTTATTATCAGCCCTTTAAGCATAGCAGGATATGGATAAACGTTAGTACTTCGAAAATGGTTTTTTGATATTCCTGAGGGCCAAGTGTGTGGTAACGTCCTCCTAAATTGGTTTATAAGAATCCCCGATTGAAGTAAAGACCATCCCGGCCTTAAGGATGATTAAAAAGTATCTGAAATGTCGCATGCAAACTCACTTAAATCCACTATGAATTTAATTGCTCGAAATTAGGCATTGGATTGAGCCATTTGAGGTTGAAAGAACATTTTTAATGTTGAATCGACTAAAGTGCGACCCGTACCAACTTTTGCTTAATCTTGGGTTTTCTAAATTTTGTGGTGTAAAAGGCTGTTGAGGACTTCGCTCGCGATTACAATCAACGCAGTCTGACTATTTTGCGCCCGTCAATTATTTTTCTCTGTCGACAAGTCTGGTCGAATGCGATGAGCGAAATCTTCTGCCTCCCTTGGAGCAAAAAAGAGGAAGGTTGGAGGATTTTGGCAGAGGCTGTACCGCTAGGAGCTAACGGGCCTCGCTGAATCGGCCTCCGCAAAAATTCTCCCAGAGAAAAAGGACGCGATCAGTTTCTTCCTCTGGGGCAGGTAAAGCGAAACCTCCGGGATAACCTGCTCAATATCAGATGGTTTTTGTAGGAAGTCGACTCTCTGGAGGAAGGAGCCCCTTGGTTGATGAAGGCACCAGGTCGAACCGATGGTTTCAACAATTCCCATTTACTCAACATTTTCGGCTAAATTTTCTGAGAAGTTAATTGAATATTTGTAAACAGCCTCCATTTTATCATATTCAAATACTCCTATTTTTGTAATCAGGCTAAAACAAATTGGATGATGCGTTCTCGTCCATGAACCTCAAAGTATAAGAATTACTTACAGTTTTTATAAATATCCACATAAGAAATGAAGTCAGTTGAATAGATACTTCTACTAGGTGTTGAGTATGTACATTCCGCAGGTAGTATTGATGTTTCTTAAAAACACCATTTAATTTCACTAATACGACGTATTTTTTTTTTAAATATAACGAGACTGTGGGTAAAACTTGAGTGTAAAAGCAAAACTGGGTTAGCTACCTAATGTTTGAATTTTGGACAACTCTCACCAAGGTTTCCTAACGTTGAATAATACGCTCTGTTTGTGGGCTGTTGATATAGTTTTTGACTGCGCTTGCTCGTTTTTTTATAAAGACGTTTTTTGGAGCTCGTTATGTACTTTTCCAACTGCATTCCATTTCCGGTATCCTGGTGGAATCTCATTGACCTTGATTTTTTTTTTTTTTTCAATAACTGAAAGTGGTGTTCTCAGCAGATGTTGCCATTGAATGAGCCCGCGTTCTGGTTCAAACAGAGGGTTCATAGCAGAATGAAGAAGAGAATGAAATACAACAACCCCACCGCGTGAAGAGCAGGGAAGGTCATAATGTGGATGTGTCGATTGAAAGAATGAAAGTAAAGAAGGGAGGAAAAAAACATTCCATCTCTTTCCAATGTGTGAACTGTAGAAACCTTTTTCTATACGTAGTTTTCACATTTTTATTCTTTTTTGTAGTCAATCCTCTGGCCAGCATTATGGCTTCTCCGCGTTTTTATCACCCCTTCCATCCGAGGGAACAACGGATGTTATGACCCACCGGGGGGGTGGAAGCTTAAGGAGGGTGGTTTAGACATTTCCGGTTCATAAATACGCTTAGGTGTTGGGTTGTCGAGCCGGGAGAACGGAATGAATCCAGCTGAGAATAAATTGAAAAGTAGGCTCACTCTCGTCAATAATCTGCTGAGATCGCGATACAATTGAGATATATCACCCTGAAAATAAAGAGATTTCGGTGAGTTTTCGGAGAGAGAATAATGCGTGTGGTGATTATTTTTCCCCCTAAACATTGTGCACGAGAATATTGATTTTTGGTTAATCAAATCTTTATTGAATATATCGAAAATCAATTCAAACTCCCATTTATGCTATATCAATAGCTAAATTGGACGAAATGGTTTTACAGAATTCTGAGGAATTAATCAAATACGGGCAAAATGGGTAATTTGGAAACGGATTTCATGATATTTTGAGGCTTGGTCCAGTATTTTCTCTCTATTTGGGATACTTAATAGAACCTCCATGTTTACCCTAACCGTGTTTATTTACTTTATAGAAGTGCTGTATCGACGAGATACCACCTGGTTGCATAGATGGCGTTTCGAAAATTATGAACTCTTCTAAAGTCTGCTGTGCATAGGGAAACGCTGCATATTTCCACTCATTGGTATTCAAATGAAGTTTAACAAAGACTGTTTTCCTGAGTGTCGCCCATTATTAACATACCTTTCTTCATTCGCGGTTCCTGGGTGAGAAGACATGAAGGGACACAGATAGGGCCAACAAATTTATATTTACAATGCCCTATATCCTACAGCTTCAAAAGAAAGTAATTCGTTATTTGGATGAAGTATGTTTTGTTGGTTAGGGTGAGCGGTTATGAAGATATCATTGTTTATAACTAACGTAATAGGGAATATTTAAGTTTTTTTTTTTACCAAATTTTCCCAGCCCTCAAAGTATCTGAGTTGGTCGAAGAATTTTCTAAAAATTATTTAACCTTGTTTTTTGAATGGGAATTGAATGAAAATGAATTAAACCAGCTTTAATCAGCGGGCACAGACTTATCACCTGAGGGCAAACGTCTTTCAAACACAAATTTACTCCGCTTTTCCATAAGCCTCTTCAAAATCTGAAATAAATAATTTCTGGTGTACTTAGATACTTTTAAGACAGCAATAACACAATTCGCTTCAGTTGCGTGTGCTATTTACGTTGATGATTTAATCGGCTTTTTGTGCATTATTACGAGCTCAACCGCTGGTTTATCGTTTTAGATAAACTTTTTTTTTTTAATCCCGTCGTGAGAAGTTGAAAAATTTGTAAAACAGAAATGATAAGTTCGTTCAAAATTGGGTATAATTGCTGAACAAAGATTCCTCTCCTCGGTATGCATTTCTTAATGCGGGGAAGTCCCGTCTTGGAAATTGTGTATTGTTTGAAAAATGGACCCTATCCTCAATAAATGAACATTACTGGTTTTTCGATCCATTTGAAAAGCAGTTTTTGGCATTTCAGATTACTAAACCGAATTTTGGATTTTCACTCATAACTTTCACTTTGTATTACGTATAAACGGTGAATGTTTGAAGAGGATTTATTTTTATTTTTATTTGTCTGTGCAAATGCGAAGGGTGTGTTATTTCAGTAAATATAATGAATCACAATTGTTTGTTCAATCCTGGCGTTCACACCCAAAAATTTGGCAGAAATCATTTACGAATGAGATTGCGCATTGTAGGTTCCCAACGTGATTGAGAGCAAGATGCGGATTAATAAGGGTCGAGTTTGGCAGGTGATTACGAAATCGAGTGAGCAAAACGAAATAAAATTCAGGTTTCCGTTGGCAAGACAGGTCCATCTGAGAAGCACGTGAAAGGACCCAGTTGGGTGGAAGGGGGGTTGGGGGTTAGATGGCCCCAGTCGGGTAAGGGGGGTAGCTCGAGCGAAGGGTTGGTGCAGGACGAGGAATGCAAGCCTCAGAGATTAATGCAGGTTTCCGATTGGCGGGAGCCCCAGCAGACAGGGTGACCTTGTCGGGGCTCCCCGACGACGCTAATTTTAGTCTGGGCCTCCTGCTCTTGCCACTTCGCCTTCCCCTCGTCTTACCTTGTCCTCCCTATCCAGCCTCCAGACGGGCTTCTTCCTAAGGTCACATGGTCAAGTATTTCTTCACGGCTTTGCCAACCCCCCCCCCCCCCCCAACGAATACCAGTATTTATGGTATATTTAGAGCGACGGGGCTCTGCCTGTTTCCTTCGTTGCTCAACCACGTCGTTTCAATCAACCACACCACTCACTCCATCAATCACTTGACTCCTGGCTCCTTTCCAAGACCATTCCAAAAGGAACAGACTCGTGCAATTCACCAACCTACAATACACACGTATCAGTTTAACTAATTTGAGGCCCTAAGTTATGTAAGCGTCCATAAGATAACAGCTGTAGGCTGAAATGTAACGAGCAACATTCAAACTACATATATTCTACTGAACTGTACGTAGGTAGC